>JAPFRM010000564.1:0-68995 GCA_030778325.1 Beauveria medogensis
CAGCACTACCACGACGACGACATGCTGGCAATCTACGACGAGGCGCGTCCCCCCCGCCGCGCGCGCTCCATGATGGGCCGCCCCTCGGACGAGGGCGACTACATCACGGGCCGCATCGACGCCCGCGGACGCATGGGCGAGGCGCGCGGCGGAGCCACGCGCCGCTGGGAGCTGATGGACGTGCCGCCTGGCACGGAGCGGGTGCGCATGGACGGCGCGGGCGGGGGACGCACGGAGACGACGTGGAGCCGGTACGGCGGGGAGCGGCGGACAAAGTTTCTCGAGGACGGTGCGGTAGTGGCGGCGCCGGCACCGATTTTGAAGAATGTGACAACAATGGCTAGGGAGGAGGAGAAGAGTAATGCGAGCAGGGAGCGGAGGCTGAGTGTGGCGGTGGTGGATCGGGATACGGAGATTGATATTGAGCAGAGGCGGACGAGGAGGCACAGGTCGCGGTCGAGGCCGAAAGCGGTTGCGCCGCGGGATACGTGGACAGAGGTGTCGAGGAGCTTGGTGTCGAGGGAGGCGATTGAGAGGTTGGGATATCCGTATGAGGAGTCGAAGCATTATTTTTACATTATGATGTTTTTACCCTCGGTAAGTCTTTTTTTTTTTTTTTTCAAAAGCTGCCCGGCTAGTTCAAAGACGAAGAAAGGACACCTTTTTGCTAACGGTTACGGGAAATTGTTTTTTTTTTATAGGACGCCGTATCGGAACTCATGGACTTGTCGGAAGATATCCGCCGCGCGCGACGCCGCAAGACCCGGGAACGGTCCCGCGAAATTGAGCTCGACATTGAGATTGATCGCGACCACCACAACCACCATTACCAGAGGCCACTTCACCGAAGACGTCGTCGGTCGTCGGGGTACTTGGATGAGCACTTTCGGGAGCTTGACGTGTCGATTGACGAGAGGAGGTCGCGCGGGGGGTACTACTACTGAGATGGATGGATGGATGGATGCTTGTAATGAATTTGATGACTGCATAGGCGTGGAAAGTCGGATAGCATGATATGAATGACAGCCCTAGCCTTTTTCTTTTCTTTTCTTTTCTTACTTCTATTTTTATTTTTATTTTTCTGGACACAAGTACTTGGTATAGATTGAGATGATGGAATACTGCAAGGCTCGTCTTGGCAACACACAGCCGCACACATCAATGAGACACGATATTGAATCATCTTTTATTAGAAAAAAAAAAATGCAAAAGAGTGTATTTTGAAGAATTATAGTTATTCACACGTCCGGTCCGGAAAGTCACCGCCCGACTTGAACTTTTGTCAGTCCAGTGAATCAGCAAACGCTGCCTGATGGATCGTCAATGGTGCAAGTTCCCCGGCTGACGCAGTCATCGCTCTGCTTTGCGCAGCTCACCCAGAGGGACTTGAAGTTCCAGCCACCAGACCACAGCGATCGGCAGGTGTTTCTGCTGGCGTAGCCGTATCCGAACCACTTGCCCCCGCAGCCGGGCTGGTCCCAGTAGCTGATGCGCACCTCTCCGTCGGGGCAGTTGCCGACGCTGTCAATGTCGAGGCTTCCCACGGCGCAGCCCGTGTCGATGCACTGACCGTTTCCGTGCGGGACAGTGACGTCGTTGTGGACGGCGCCGGTGCAGCTTCCGCTGTACCGGGTCTTGAGATGGAAAGCAGCAGCATTGTCGGTCTTTTTGTCAGCAGCGTCTGGCTTGTTGTTATTGGTGTCTGCACCAGCACGGCAGACCTCGGTGGCCGGCTCCGGGGCGGCGGTGCAGGTGCCCTGCTGGATGCAGTCGCTGGCGGGATCGGCGCACGAAATCCACAGCGACTTGAAGCCCCAGCCGTTGGACCACAAGCCGCGGCAGGTACCTCTGCTTCCGTAGCCGTAGCCGTACCAGTCGCCGCCGCAGTCGGCGTTTTGCCAGTAGCTGATGCGGACCTGGCCGTCGGGGCAGCTGCCGACGCTGGGGATCTCGAGGCTGCCGACGTCGCAGTTTGTGCGGACGCAGACGCCGTTGCTGCCGGGCTTGATGTCGACGTTGTTGTTGACGCTGCCGCCGCAGTTTACGTTGTAGTGCGTCTTGACGCTGAAAGCCACGCTCTTGCTGCTGCTGTCGCTGTCGCTATTGTCCGAGGACTCTGGCTTGTAGTCAAAGGTGGAGAGGAAGGCGAGGATCTTGCGGTCGCTGGAGAGGAGATAGGCCTTGTACTTGCCGGCCTTCATGGAGCTGGGAGGGGTGAGCTTGAGGGAGCCTGAGCTTTCCTTGGCGTAGTCCCAGGTGGTGCTGCCCCATGTTGGCGCTTGGGTGTCGTCTTCGGGCCAGATTCCGATCCAGTTGTCGCTCGACGACTGGCTGGTGGCGTACTTGAAGGTGAGGGCCGAGCTGCTGCTGCTGTCCAGTGAGAGTTGACCCTTGGGCTTCTTGTCGTCGTCGTCGCTCTCCTCGGCGTCCTGAACAAAGAGGCGGACATCATTGATGCCAAAGTAAAAGTCCTTGAACTCTGCCGGGTTTTCGGCAACGTACTTGATGCAGGTATCCGCGCCGGTGATTTCCTTGCACGTCTTTCCACTCTTGCTGTCGGCAGGCAGCTGCGTCCAGAACTGGTTATTGCCAGGAGGGTCGCCGCAGAAGGGGAGCGTGAAGAGAATCGTCTGGTTTCCGAATGCCTTTGATGTGTCGCAGCCGGGGCTTGAGAGCTGCACGGACGGCGTGCCCCAAGAAGAAGTATCGGGGGTTTTGGAATCAATGTTCTCGGGCGCCTTGCCGATCGGCCAGGTGTACAGCTTGATCGTATCCTTTGTCCATTCGAGAGCCTCTGCACATGGAAAAAAAAAAGGTTAGAAAGCCGAGCGAGTACCAGTATTGCTATAGCTGGTCAAGACTTACGAATACCGCCGTCGGAAGATCCCCAAATTCCGTCCTTGACCTCTTCAACTTGGCAGCCCTGTCCCCTCCAAGCGTTTCTGTCATTTTGGAACTCATTGTCGCAGTCTTCTGAGACAATTTTTGCCTGCGCAGAACTGTCCAGGTAGCATTGGCCGACAACGCGTTTAGGCGCAGTGTGGATTGCCGGCTTGTTCACAGCGTGAAGATTCCAGCCCTCGTACATGTCAATCTCGCCGTTCAAAGGCCAGTTCTCTCCCAGTGTCCAGCTAAAATTCTAGTCAGTCATATTATCTTTTATCACGATGATGAAATGCTCTTCTTACTAGGCTGGCCAGGCACCGCAGACGGGCTTGGGCATATGGTAAAACCTGGTGATGACCAAGCCCTCCCTGAATGACCACTTGGATTGGACGCGTAGCGTGTCTCGACGCGGCCCGGCTTCGTCATTTTTCAATTCGGTCTTGTAATCCACGCCCAGATATACTTTGTTGTCCTTTACAGAAGCAAGTCCCTTCTCCTCGGCGTCCTTTACATTCTGGTACTTGACCCAAGCCCAATTGTCATCTTGCCGATCCGGGAGTGTACCGGTCTGAGGATCTGTAGTTAGCTTCCGGAATATGCAGACCGTTTTGATTCAAGACTGCATCTGACGTACCTCCCGAAAGTGAAACTCTTTGAGAAAGTTGGACGAGTCGTAGGTCTGGGACAACGAATACTTTGCGGCCGCAGCGCGGTCGACAACGGCGAGGCCTGCCAAAAGGCAAGAAACGAGTGACGGCATAATTATGATGACGGTAAAGACTGTATGGCGTGTGAGGCAAAACAAAAGTTGGCGACGCCAGTGCAGTGTCGCCTATATATGCCTTCGACGCTCTCGGTAAAGGGGCACACGCCTCGCACGTTGACAGATGCTTTTATTCCACATTGCGGAGCTCCAAGAAAGGGAATAGTTGCCTAGAACGTGGGCCAGATACAAATTGAGCTTTTGTGGTGCTCAATAGTACTTGTGGTGGTATAGTCCTAATTTCAATCTGAGCCAAGCCTCGTGGCAGTGATTTGGCCTCGGGTCCAGGGCACTCCCGCTGACAGTGAACATTGGACGAATTGCCGGCTACTTCTTTACGAATCGCTGAAGAAGCAGTGCACGGCCGAACCTCGACGGTGTTGTTACTCCCGAAATCTCGAGACATGGCAATGCATTGGGACACGATTGTACGCATAACAGGGCAGCAATCGCAGGAGTGCTGTCAGTCGGTACGAGTAATACATCTTGGGCAAGACTTGCATTGTTTGAATATTCGCGCAACAGCTGTGCTCTCAGTTCTTTTCTTGGCATCGAGTGGATCGGACGGGCGCAGACCGAAGAGTCATGGAACTACGAATACTGCTGCGTGTTAGCTGGCGCGGCTTGGGCGGGATGTGCGGGATGGGCGAGATGCCCTCTCCCAACTATTTTGGACGCCAAACTGCGGTGGGATTTGCAGAAAAGAGTCGAAAAGAGGTTGGAGATACTTGATCCTGTAAATAGAATACCATTATCAGCTTCATGGTAGTTGCTTGGTGTGTTCTGAACCCGAGCCACCAACAACGCAGGCAACGCAGGCACCCTGAAGAGACCAAAGCAAGGGTCCGGAGAAACCGATTTCAGCTTATTTTCTTCGGCTGACAGGATCGTCTGGTACCTTGCAGAAAAGCACGCGACAGGTCCACGCTCACGGTGGAGATGGCAAGCCAAGCTCCTGATGACCTACCAGTAATTTACACAGCCGTGACAGGGACATGTACGCACAAAGCAGCCCATTCGATTCTCCCTGCAAACCATGCTCCAGAAGAACAGGGTCGGCAGGACTCCGCAGTTGGTGCCTTTGCCCTATCGGGTGGCGGCATATCAAACGGCGAAGCTCGTATTCAACTCACACTGATAAGCGCGGTTGCTTGTTCTTGAGGATTGCGGCTCGTATCCCTGAAATGCGTCTTGGAAAGGCTATATTAGAAAACAGACCGTGCCTAGCAATTACCCGGTTTGCAAAGGTAGCTTGAAAGGTAACTAGTGAATATTGTTAATTATTTACAACAACCATGCTGTATAACCAATCGATGTACAGATTAGTAACATGTCAGTAAAATCTACAGTAGCGAGCTAAAAATGAGAATCGGGAAAACTTGAGTGCCTACGGAGTACGGGGTAGAGGAAAACCTTAATATTTAAATAGCTCCCCCAACTCCCGTACCTTGCCGTGGTTCTATGCCGCGTCTATAACGGGCGGGTCCGGTGGGGGGACCCCTCCAACTCCCCTTGTAATTTCAGCCCTCTTGCGTCAGCCCAATCTCTTGGGTACGGGCCTTTCCTGATACTTGGGACCAAGAGGAGAATCTCCTTTTCCAGCTGTTACCAAGTCTGAAGATGACAAGAACAACGAGGCAGCGTGGGGGTCGCCAAGCTTGAGCAAGTAAAATTAAAAGTGGAGACGCATAGTCCGATGATAACCAGGTTCATGACTTTTTGTGCTGGAAGATGGGCTGACGAGTTCTACACATTTATGAATGTTGGAGCTACTGGTCCCTTGTACCAGTCAAATTTTGCTAGTGGAGACACCTCTGCCAATGCGGTGATTTTTGTGTATGCATCGACGACGCGGAGAGCATCAGCTATGATTTAGATCATTTCTTATAGTTATAAGAAGGGAGCAAAAAAAGGTATTTAGAACTGCGGGGTTGAAGATCTTGGTATCGAGTTTACATGGTGCTGATGTCTCGGATGCGCATACATACGTACAAGGAGATGTCTGGGCTCATTCAAAGGGCAGTTAATACAATGAGCAAAATTACGTAGGCCATCTCTTGATTGTTGTATCAATTCCGCTCAACCCGAAGCTACCATGGCCGTTTAGTAATTGATTACCAATGCTGAGGTTTTGTCGGCCATTTGTATGTGGAATTGCATCTTCAAGCAGACCCTTGACTATATTTGAAACAGTCTCAGCCCATCGCCCGCTGGACGTTGGCCAATCATCTACAAATACAAGGATGATAATGATGATTTTGTTTAACGCCGGTGACGTCCCTAAGAAGGGCAAAGGGCGCCTGTTGACATCTAATAAGATGTGCAAATACAAGGAGTAGGGGTGGAACAATCTTACCCAGTTAATAAACATTATGATTGACAGATGGATCACAGGGCGTTGTAAATAGCACACTCCAGGGGCCCACCAATTGGTTTTTTTTTGTTTTTTTTTTCCCTCTATTAGCGGGACCGTTGGCCTCTCTGGAGCTCCCATCTGCCAGTCAATTATGCCAGTCAATTATGCCAGATACAGGCAGGAAACCTAAATTTACATTGTTCCGCCCAAACAAGTCCTCCATATCCACAGCCTAATAAAGCGCCGTCGTCTTCCTAGGTCGCTGGCTCGGGAGGCATTGGGCGTGGGGAAATCATTGAGTCGGCGATATGGAATCTCAGAGCATCAAAGTTGATCTTTTTTGTCGCGGACGGTCTGCGGAAATTTTGTTTCTCGTTCATGGCACCGGCATTGACATTGGCTGGGACCCGGCTGGCGTTTCTCTGTGCTCTGGCCCGGCTGACGCATTATTCGAAAGCCGCCGCCTGGGCAAGGGCTTAAATTCAACCACAAGTCCTGATACCCCCAGACCACCACGCAGAGTGAGGAACGAGCAGAGCCCTCCTCGTCATCGACCTCGTTCATCAACCTCGTTGATTCAGTCACAATTGGTCTGCTTCTTGGAGACTAAGCTGGGTTGAAGCTACAGGGTAGCACGTAGAGCTTTAGCTGTAAGGTTGTTGGGTAGAACTCTCAAGAGTGAAATTGCTTCTTAGATTGATCAATAGAGATCTAGACTATCTAAAGTACTGGCCCATCTCTCTGTATTCTGGATCGTAATGCTCGTTTATCGATCTCTTCAAATGTTGTCCTAGATCTGCTCGACAGAAGTTGCGGGTCGACAAAGGGCATCCGAGGTTGTTTTCACGGCAGTCTCCGTACAAAAGACGTACAAAAGACGTACAAACAGGTTACCGGATCCTGACAGACGCTACGAATAGTGATCCTGGACACAATCTACGATCAACGGGTATATCCACACCTAGAGAATCGCCGATCAAGGTGGACAGGTCGCCTTGGGACATGCTGCATTTTCACGACAAATCACAGGCAAGTAATGACTGGTAGAGCCGGGCTGAGAAAACTTAAAAAGGTTGCGCAAGGCATTCACCGGCGATGGCTATGCCAACTCCAACTAATAAAACTTGAGCTGCGCCAAACTTCAGCTGTACCAGCATTCTGCCCACTTTTGCCAATTAAGCTCTCCGCCACCACCTCAGTTTAGCTCAACTGCTCCAGCAAAGCCCTCGTGCGCTCGTCCATAGATCTGCAGACCTATCTTGCTCTGTGTTCACAGGCAAGGGATGGCGCCGCAGTACCAGGGCGAGTAGATCGTGCGGGGCGGCACAAAACGACGTCATAATAGTCCGCCGTCTATCTAGAATCGCTCTTAAAGAGGCCCTCCCCAGACAAGGGACAACGCTACTTGAGATTCATTGATTTCCTTCTGGGCCTTTTACATCTTTGCCATACTTTTAGCAGGAACTCCCGCCTTACACCACCCCCACACCATGGACAACATTCTCAAAGCCGCCGGTGGCAGCCTCAACAACAAAGAGGGCGAGTCCAGCAACAAATTCATGGACTCCATCAACAACATTGCAGGTGGCGGAGAAAAGTCGGAGCAGCAAGAAGATGGACTGGACAAGGTACGGGCATTCCACCTCCGCCCACCCTCTCACTCCAAGTCAAACGCAACTGCCGCTGGCTCATCCGTAAAGTTTGTTGCTAATTCCCATGCAGGCTGTCGATTTTGTGCAGGAAAAGGTGCTTGGCCAAGGCCAGCAGAGCAACGAAACCGCAGCGGAGCAGGCCAAGGATGAGGCTATTTCCGACTTCGTTCGCGACAAGTACAAGGGAGCTACCGGCAGCGATTTCCCCATTGCGGACAAGGACAAGAAGTACGGAGTATAGGGTTATCCAGTGCAGCGCAGCATTACTGCCGCCCAAGTAATGGTCCTACTTTGAATACTAAAAAATGGTTCTGGGTAATCGCATCACATGTAGTCCTGAGAAGTATCGTGCAAAAACCCCCAAGTCACCCCGCCGCCGGGTATTGAAGATGGGGTACTGTTGTTCGCTTTGAACAAGATGTCGTACGACGTGTGGCGAGAAATTATGACGCAATGACGACTCTACCTTGTATCGTAAGACGCAAGCTGAACCTGCAGAATCGTTTCATGTCATACAGGATCGTCAACCTCATGACCAACTAGTCTTCAACTTTGGCCCGTCTTCCTCAGTGAAGAAGCGTTGCGGGGGGATGAGAGTGGACCAGCTGCATGTCGGAAATGTCAACACCTTTGAGGTGGAACGCCTGACCCAGAAAGGGTGCAGTATAAAGAGAAGTAACAAGCAGACATTGATGGATGAAAATGAGTCAACATGGTGTGACCAATAACCCATAGTATCACTATATGGTCGAACCCTCCATGCCAAACACCACCATGTACCATGACTTCCTCGTTGCTGGTACCCGCTCAAGGCGGTTTCGGTTCTATTGGTCTTCTCTCGGTTCTTCTTCTTCTTCTCTTCTTTGATCGGCCTTCCTTCCTCAGCATGATGCTTGCTCTCTGGTTCAGTCCACAGGCGTCCCAGCTTCTATTGAACCTCGTCTCCCGTTTCCAGCAGCCACCACTCGTGCATCTTCCGTATCCTCGCCGACCTCTCCCTCGCCAGCTCCCTCCCCGTCGGCGTCTTCATCAGGCCCTCCAGCCGCAACAACTTATCCTCAAAGTGCGCAACCGTGTCGTCGAGCCCCCTGCCCCGCGCGCCGCCAAACGCAAACGCGCGACCAATGCCCACCGCGCCCAGGGCGTCGAGCCTGTCCGCGTCCTGCACCACCGCCAGCTCCGGGTGCGCGCGGACCAGCGCCGCCACACCCGCCGGGTCCCTGGTCTCGCCCGAGTAGCTGACGCCGAGGCAGATGGCCTGCACCGTCTCGGCGAGCGCGTCGTCGGCGCCAAAGGACGCGAGGACGGCGTGGACGAGCCGCGTCGCGTCCTCGCCGGGCTGCAGGTACTTTTTGTCGCCGACGTCGTGGAGCAGCGCGGCGAGCGTGACGACGGGGAGCGAGGTGCCGGGCGTGCGCGCCTGGACGTGCTGTGCGAGGCGCAGGACGCGCTGGATGTGCTGGAAGTCGTGGGAGCCGTCGTAGTGGGACATGTACTCTTTGACGTAGTCGGTGACGCGGGCGATGAGAGCGTCGTCGACTTTAAAGGACGCCATGTTGTGTCGATGATGCGGCTTTCTGGGAGTGGTTTGTTGTTGCAGACAGGATGTGATTCAGGTCGCTGTTTGATGGGTTTTCTGACAAAAAAGTAAAAAAGGCACGACTCTGACCCCCACGACGCGCCCGTCGCCGTTGGGACGCGCATCGACGAGTATTCACGTGATGATGGAATTTTGTGTCCAAGGCGAAGGGGTAAAGACGAAAACATTCTTCTTGAGTATACAAAGAAGCTTGACATGTCAGAGATGTCGCGATTCACGCCCAGCGACCAAGCTGCCAAGTACAGAGATCCGTAGTGGAGGGGCGTTTGATGGAACACAAGCCAGCCAGCAACACCAATAGGAGTCGACGAATTTGACTTCTCTTGCTTCAAGCATGAACAGCTATCCGCTTTTGAATCCAGTCCATATTATTACTTAAATTTAGATTACTATAACTATTTAAACTAAAGTTTTCCAACTTAAAGGTAGTAGGTCTTTTTTTCTTCTGTTACTGTTGCTACTGTGGAAGGTACTAAGGTTCCTGTCTATCTTCGTGCCGAACCTAGGTCGCAATGGTGTCGTATCTGACACTCAGAAATGTTCTAGTTATATTAATCTGAGATCAGTGAAAGCTTAAATCTAGGGACCCACGAATATGTAGTATTGCCTGAGCTATTTGAGCTAGAGTGCTCGTTGGTTGTTGGCTGAACCCGGTGCGGCGCAGCCATGGCCGCTTTGGAAGCTGCGCGGAGGTCACTGTAGGCGGCCTTGAACTGCTCGATATCTCTCGCTTCCTAGCATTCGACATGGTGAAATCTTTTTTCGCGGCCTGACGGATCTCTGATATCTCGTCGTATTTCTGCTGATATTCCGCTACGCTCAGCATGTAGAATGGTCGATCGCTAGAGTCGCGAGAAAGCTGGAGGTATTCTCAGAAGCGGGGTGAAACAAAGTTGGTGAATGGTGATGAAGGAACCAGCGAGCTAACAGGACACACGCGACCCTGCATGACCTGATTGCCTGACCATTGCTGGTCACACTAGGGTTCTGCTGGGATTTTGCAGCATAGCAGCGGGCCCTACGTCATGACCACCGAACTCTGCATCTGCCGCTGGCGAGTCAATTTTCGACGAAATCAAACCTCGTCGCCCCCTCGCAATGAAATATCAAAATACTGTATTTTTATCCTTGGCGTAAAAGCACTAAGAAACACCTGCAAGCCTCTGTCCGCGCTGGGCCTATCAGCGACGGCCACAGCGGGCGTTTGATGTCATCGCGTCGCAGCGACCAGCGGAGTGCAAACCCCGCGGTGGGGCATCAAAGGGTCTGACGACTAACAAACGAGCACATGCTAACTATTATTGTATTTATGCCCTCTCTTTACCAGTTCATCTTTTACAAATTCCCGCAATCCTTTCACCCTCCCCCTACTACACTCAGTTCAACATGTCCCTCACAAACGCTTCCCCCGAGGCCGCCGCCCGCGAGGCCAAATCGGCCTCGTTCACGCTCGCCGCCCTGCCCGCCTCGGCGCGCAACGAGGCCCTCGACGCCATCCACGCCGCGCTGTCGGCCAACCGCGACGCCATCCTCGCCGCCAACGCGCGCGATCTCGAGCTCGCGCGGAAAGCTGCCGCCGACGGGTCCCTCAGCGAAGCCCTTGTCAGCCGTCTCGACCTCGGCAAAAAGGGCAAGTGGGACGACATGCTCAAGGGCATCCTCGACGTGCGCGGCCTGCCGGACCCCGTCGGCAACGTGTCGATGCGCACCAAGCTCGATGACGACCTCGTCATGGAGCGCGTGTCGTGCCCGATTGGCGTGCTGCTCATCATCTTTGAGGCGAGGCCCGAAGTCATTGCCAACATTGCTAGCCTGGCCATCAAGTCGGGCAACGCGGCCATTCTCAAGGGTGAGTTTTAATAAAAAAGAAGAGCCAAAAAAGAATACGAGAGCAGGGGATAAGAAACACCCGCATCATTTCATTACCAGCATGCTGATACGCTTCAAAATCAGGCGGCAAAGAATCCACAGAGTCCTTTGTCGCCATCTCCCAGGTCATCTCCGCCGCGCTCGCCAAGAGCCAGGTGCCCAACGGGGCTATCCAGCTCGTCACGACCCGCGACGCCATTGCCAGCCTACTCGCGCAGGAGCGCTCCATCGACCTCGTCATCCCGCGCGGCTCCAACGAGCTGGTGCGCTACATCAAGGAGTCGACCAAGATCCCCGTGCTGGGCCACGCCGACGGCCTGTGCAGCATCTACCTGACGGCCACCGCCGACGCCGCCAAGGCCGCTGCCGCCATTGTCGACGCCAAGACGAGCTACCCCGCGGCCTGCAACAGCGTCGAGACGCTGCTCGTGCAGGACCGAGCCCTCACGACCACGTTTCCCGCCGTCGCCGCGGCGCTCGTCGCAAAGGGCGTCGAGCTGCGCTGCGACGCCGCCAGCAAGGCCGCCGCCCTCGCGAGCCTCACCGGCGGAGGAGGCGATGCCGGCAAGATTGTGGATGCGACCGAGGCCGATTACGACACGGAGCACTTGTCGCTGACGCTGGCCGTCAAGACGGTCGCCTCGCTCGACGAGGCCGTCGCCCACATCAACGCCCACGGCTCCGGTCATACCGAGTCCATCATGACGGCCGACGCCAACGACGCCGAGCGCTTCATGAACCAGGTCGACTCGGCCGGCGCTTACTGGAACGCCTCGACGCGTCTGGCCGACGGCATGCGCTACGGCTTCGGCACAGAGGTGGGCATCAGCACCAACAAGATTCACGCCCGTGGGCCCGTGGGCCTCGAGGGCCTCACCATTTACAAGTACAAGATTCGCGGCGACTATCAGCCCACCGCCGGCTATGGCGACGGCGAGGGCCAGAAGCCGTTCAAGCACGAAAAGCTGGCACTCTAAATGAGATTTGAGGAATGAAAAAAAAAAAAGGAAAAAAAAAAAAAAGGAACTAAGACAAAAAAGACATGGAATTAAAGGCATACCAGTTGCCCGTTGGATACCCCACGCATATAGCATTTCAAAAAATATTCACTATGCGAAAATTAGCCATAATTGCAACATATAGTATGATTGTGAGCATGATTCATCGCCATCCAGCAAATACCAACATCATAGAGTACATATTTTTCCGCATCAACCAGACCCAAAAACGAACAACAGTTAGATTGCACCGATTCCGACACCGTACCAACACCTCATATTAGCTTTACTTTCTTTAGTTGTTCAAGTCGTATTGCTTAATCAATTCAGCAAGCTTGGCGCCCTCGGACTTGAAGTCGAGGAATGACGCCGTCATGACCTGGTATCGTACTCTGCTACAGTTAGCATGTGATGCCTGCCCGTTTAGAATATGATTTCTCACCTCTGCACCTCGCCGTAATTGTCCATGCGGGCACGGCATCGGAATTGCAGCTTCTTGCAGTTGACCGCCTCAAACGCCGCCAGAAACTTGGCCTCGTCATTCTCCTTGAGATCCATTAGCTCGTCCGCTGACATGCCCACAATGGCACGGCCCGAGTCGTCGAAGCAGCTAAGCCATTGGTGGCTGGTGTGGTCGGCGACGTTGAAGCTCAGGACATAGCGGTACTCGGGCTTGTCGTGCGACAGGTTGCATTTTTCGCAGCGCCAGGTCCCATCGCCCATGTCTTGGACCTTTTTGTTGCAGCCCTGCGACAGGCACGCGGGGTAGCAAAAGTTGTCCTGCTTGACAAAGACAATGGTCGCCTTGATCGTGTAGTAGGCCTGGTCATCCACGCCCAGGTTCTCCTCCTTGACCTGCGCAATCGTTTTGATCTCGTCGTTGCGACCAGCAGCAGCGCCGACGCTGGCAAGGTTCTGGTGCGTAGCAAAGGTGTCGTTGCGGCCGGCCGAGTCGTACCACCCCTTCAGTCGGTGGGCGTCGGGAATGTCTGGGTCGACAGAGATTGTGCCGGACGAAAGCAAGCTCAAACTCTTGCCGCCAAAGTCAGATACCTTGGTGCCCTTGAATGCAATAACTGACTCGGGCTGTGCGTCGAAAGAGCTGGCCGTCTTGCCCCATATGGTGACGCGTACCGAGTAGCCCGTATCGTCAACCATGGTAAGCTCACGCTTCTGATAAGGCGCGCCAGTCTTCTTGGACACAATCTCGCTAACCTCACCAGCCTCCTTGAGAACACCAATGATGTCGACGGTATTGTCCTTCTCGACACTTTGCAGCTCTTCGATTGTGGAGAAATTGAATCGCACCTGAGGCACGTTGGTCTGGTCCTCGGCCTTCTCAATGACCGTGTCGCGCTCAAACGCCAGCTCGTAGTCGTTGGGCAGGTTGGAGAATTGCTTCTTGGCGAGGTTCACGCGGCACGGAGTGGAGATGTAGTAGACGGAGCCTTCTTGCAGGAGCTCGTAAAAGGCGTCGCACTGATCGTTGAATCCCGTGGCCTTGATCTCGCCACTCTCATCCAGAAGATTGACACTAAACAACTTGCCCTCACCAGTCGCCTTGTGCCATGTCTTGATATCTGACTTGGATGTGACGCGGGCTTTGATCGTCCACTTGTGAGAAAAGGGCGAGAGGCCCTCGATGGGGTAAATGTTATTCCCAGCATGCATCGCCGGTCGAGATGGCATCGATTGTTGTTGAGGGGTGGGCTTCTCTTCCTTTTTGACGCCGTAAAAGTCGTTGCCGGCAATGGTTGTCTCGGCTGCCCTGGACTCCACGGCCGAGGGCTCGCCAATCTTGTCGAGAATGCCATAGCTCTCGATTACTTCGATGTCAAGGATGATGAGGATACTGTTTGATCAGTCAAAGGGCCTTGCTCGATCGATAGGCGCGGCACTTACTTCTTGCCCTTGAGATTATTGGGCGTGTATTGCTTGATGCGGGCGATGCAGCCACGCACTAGCTTGTCCTCGTGGACAACGTGGTTCGCCTGGGTTGCCAGCATGGTCTGGACATAGTGCTGACCGTCGCTCATGACGAGTCGATATCTGTCGCCACCCTGGGCGGAGGGTGCCATTTGCTTGACCTGCAGACATTGCATCACCGGGACAGGGAACTGTTTGGCCGCTTTGTCGGGATCATTGAAGATGAGGCTACTAGGGTTAGAAACTGAGGCACGACGAGAAACAAAAAAAACTTACTCCAGTGACCCCTTTGAAAGGGCAGATTCGGCATCCATGGCTGCTGTATGTGATATCGTGTTGATGT
Source organism: Beauveria medogensis (assembly GCA_030778325.1). NCBI lineage: Eukaryota > Fungi > Ascomycota > Sordariomycetes > Hypocreales > Cordycipitaceae > Beauveria > Beauveria medogensis. Next base: position 14,394 of record JAPFRM010000564.1, read on the forward strand.
TTGGGTGAAAATTCGACTGCCAATTACGCAGCTGTTTGGGCGTGAAATCCAGCACGACAACTCGGAAGCCTGGTTCACAGTGGACCGCGACGCGTTGGACGCGTTTAATGGGAAATCGCCCCTCTGGTGGTTGGCGGGGTCGCCACCGGCTTATGTAACAACATTAACTTATAAAGAGCAATATAACATTGGAGTGAGATAGTCCAAGTGCGAAAAGTATAATTGCTCATCTTATTGATAGACTTTATTTACAATTTCCACAGTAACATGTCCTGAGGGCACAGAAGCTGTGCGGTCGGTGTGGCCTGCTGTCACCACGCCGCCCCATCTGGAGTATTGGCCAGCTTGACAGCCAGGATCCCCTCGTACTCAGTGAAACGACGATGGCGCACACTTCCACAAAAGCAGCCATCTATTGACCAAAGCATCTAAAATCATGGCCGACGCCGACAACGCGACGAGGGCGCCCGAGAGCGACGCTCAGGAGACCAATACCCCCGTTGAAACGTCAGCTCCAGCCCCAGCTCCAGCTGCCGCACCCGTCACTGGCGAGCATTGCGTCACTGACCGACCTACTCGTAGGAGCTCATGTAGTCGCTCTGGCGGTCGTCACTAATAGTGTGGGCAGCGTCCGGACAGTCGTCCACTGGCGAAATCATTAAGCTCAACGACATCGATGTGCGAACCCCCCACTACCGCTGCGTCAACAGTCGCTAAAACAGCTCCCAGGTCTACATCTCCAAGCCGGCCGACTATCCCCACGCACCCGCGCGGCTCCTTCTGATGCTCACAGGCGGCACGGGCATCAAGTCGGTCAACAACCAGATCCAAGCCGACCGCTTCGCCTCCGAAGGCTTCCTCGTGCTCATGCCCGACATTTTCGGCGGCGACGCGGCCCCCGGCGCCGTGACCATCACCGACGACACGTCGTCGTGGCTTGAGCAGATCAAGCTCAAAGCGGCCGAGGTGACCAAGTCGTTTGTGATTGACATGTGGCTCGCGCGCGTGACGCCGGATCGGGTGCTGCCCGTTCTGCATAAAGTCCTCGACGCCGCCCGCGATTCGTACGCCGACGCGGTCAAGCAGGGCGGCGGCATCTACGCCGTCGGCTACTGTGTGGGCGCGCGCTTCGTGCTGCTGCTCGGAAAGCAGACCGAGGAGGCCGGCGCGGACGAGGAGAGCGGTCTGACGATGCATGGGCCGTATATCAAGGCCGGTGCGCTGGCGCACGCGGCGTCGGTGGCGCCCGAGGACTTTGACAATGTGTCCGTGCCGCTGAGCTTGGTGTGTGTGGAGGACGATCCATTGTTTTCTGACGAGGTTCGCACGCTGGGTGAGGATGTCATGTCCAAGGCGAACCTGGAGCACGAAGTCCAGGTGTATCCCGGTGTGCCACACGGTGAGATTGGCTGCTAACTACCTGGGCCTCACAACCATACTAACAGGACACAGGCTTCGCGGTCGTTGGCGAGTACGCAGAAGCTGCAATCAAGGACGCCCAGGCTACCGCCTATGCGCAGATGCTGAAATGGGTCAAGGAGCACTAAAAAATTGCGTGACTGCCCTGCTTTGCTTCTTTTCACTCGTTTACCTTGACTACCTAGTGATAAATCCATGAAATACGCATACAAAACTTTTTTGTCTACGCCCGTATGTCAGGTCAGTGACCAATTGTGCACACAATTTTGCCCGAGTTCTTGCCGTCTTCCATGTAGCGGTGCGCGTCCTGGATCTGCTCCCACGGCATTACCGTGTCAATGACAATCTTGAGCTTGCCCGAGTCAAAATCAGGCAGGTACTGCTCCAGGCGGTCCCGCAGTTTGCCCTGATAGTCCTCGTCGCGGCTGCGCAGGGTGCTGCCCTCGATGCGGATGCGCTTGTAAAGGATAGGGCCAATCTGGGCTTCGGGGACCTTGGCGCCGCCCAAGGTGCCCAGCATGACGATGCGGCCGTCGCGCGCGGCGGCATCCAGGTTCTGGTTAAAGTAGCTCCCGCCGACAAAGTCTACAATGTAATCCACGCCCTTTCCGCCAGTCGCCTTTTTGACCTCGTCAGCCCAGTCTTGCGTCTTGTAGTTGAAGGCGGCCGTCGCGCCGACAGTGTCGACGACGTACTTGCACTTGTCGTCGGTGCCCGCGGTCGCGTAGATGGCGGAGGCGCCCGCCTCCTTGGAGAGCTGGATGCCGGCCGTGGCGACGCCAGAAGCGCCGGCGTGCCAGAGGATGGATTTGCCCTCGGCGAAGCCCAGCACGAGGTGCAGGGCCTGTGTGGCAGTGATCCACGCCTCGGGGAGGGCGGCGGCCTTTTCAAAGCTCAGATGGCTGGGCTTGTGAAGCAGCATCTTGGAGCTGACGGCGATGAATTCGGCATAAGCACCGCCATATGCCAGGCCAAACACCTCGTCGCCGGCTTTGAAGTTGCCGTGGTCGCCGGGGCCAAAGGACTCGATGACGCCGGAGAACTCGACGCCGAGTGTGGCCGGCGCCTGCGGGGGCAAGGGGTAGAGGCCGCGGCGCTGGATAATGTCCATGCGGTTGATGCCAAACGCCCTGATCTTGACAATGGCCTGGCCCTCGGCGGGCACGGGCTTGCGCGCCTCGGGGCTGATGTACAAGGCGTCGAGCTCGCCCTTGCCGCCTTTGATCTCTATCGCGGGGTTAATGCGGGGTGACGTCGTTGCGAGGGTCGGGATGCTCACCAACTGCCCTCATTGTGCCAGCCATCTTGGTATTGAATTATTCAGCTTTGAAGCTAGATGTTTCAAGTAGTTGGAAGAATTAGAAGAAAATTCGTCGTCTTGCGAATCGGGTGTATTTTACATTCTGTGATAATGAGGTCATGTTGAGCTCCGACGGAGTTCCTGGATTAGTCATGAAGCTCGCAGTAGTCCAACGGAGACGCGAGAGATTACAAATGCAACGAACACGGTCGATATCATTGAAAGAGAGGGGCATTGGTTTTCTCGGAAATAGAGTTGTATACGGAACTCGAATTATATTTCCAGAATCAAGGGCGCAATGGCTGTGGATGTGTTGTCGATCGTAAGTCGAACTGCCTAGGCAAGTCCACCTCCAGTCCTTGGTATGCAAATTTGTGACGGTAAAGGCTACCTTGCTAAGTGTCTGAAAACATGCTGACAGGAACTATCACGCTATGCCAACTTGACAAAGGCTGGTCTTTTAAAGTTGTGTTATTCATCGGTATTGATATTACCTGGCAGCTTGTATAGCATCGGCAGATGGTGGGCCGATTGTGAGGACTTGAGATGAAATGAGGGTAACATAGACTAGCGATTGGACGGGCTGAAGCATTGGGACGAATCTCACATTGCGTTTCAAGATCCGATGAATTGTGTTACTAGTATTCACGCAGCCGAGAATGAGGGCTCTCGGCCGCTCCTTGGCAAAGCGGCGAGGGAAACCACCACAGTGGGTGTAGCATGTAGCCTGCACTATGGTGTACCTGATCTGTGTATTGAGAGGCGTCAAGCGCTGCATGCAGTGTAAGTAAGACGTCACAACTCTGGCAATATCTATACACTCGTGAATTTTCTCTGTCTCATTAAAATGGGATCGTAATATGAATTTTCTGGCATCTCGAGGTGCGAATTTGCCTGGCAGAGATGACTCTCTTGCCAAAATCGCTTTTGACCATGACCGGTTTTACTTGGGGAACGCCTACACTCACCCGTTCGTGATTACAATATAGTGTTTATTAGCTCTATTGCCGTCATGTGGCAGGCTATCTTAATGCATTATAAATATCCGGATACGATTGACTCCATGTCAGCCACTCATTTCCAACAGAAACAGGTCTTATACCGTTTTAGTCAATCGATCCGACCTTCTAAGGCGCGATTGCAGGGGTAGTTCACGTCAGTTTCCGCACTATTCTGATCTCCTCGTGTAACATGGTTGAGATGACCAGCCATGATTGGCAATGATATAGCGGACTGATCAGTTTACTCAGTAAATACCTGCCAGAATCAACCAAGGTCAATTTTTTTTGAGTTGATTCTAATATGCGTAGATAGCCTTGGCTTAGACCCCGTTGCAGCTGCTGAGTTTAGCGCGCTACTGAATTATAGCTATAATTCTCTAGTTCTCGCAGACTTGAGATAACGGACCGACACTGGTAGATAGTCCAGTAAGCATCTTCATAAAAAACAGGACTGTTGGATCTACAGCAGGTCTTGTCATACATAGTTTATGAGAGGCCTACTAAACATCCTTTGTTGGAGAATGCGGCATTCAGGATATAACTTGATGCGATCAATTAATTGGCGGTTGAGATTTCCCGAGGTCAGCGATAGCTGTCTAGCGCCCAAAGCATCTCCCCCGCCCTGCCACAATCTACAAACATGCAACCATCGATTCACTTACACCAACAATCCATCCAAAGTGGCAAGCCTGCGCCGTCGCTGCTGCCTCTTGACAGATTTATTGTGAATATTTCCATTTCCAACAATGCTCAATAGCTGCGTCATCTGCCGGAAACGCAAGGTTTGCCATGCCATCCCGAATAAGATCAGCGTCCTGCACCTTTCTTCAGGCTGTCCTGCAAGTCCGAGTGCTAACAAAAGTAGATCAAGTGTGACCGGAACCTACAATCGTGCCGGAATTGCATTCAGTTTGGCGCAAGATGCGTCTACGCAAGCATCCCCAGGTCAAGGACACGCAGCGCCGCACTTTCGTATGAAGAGTCTAGTCGCAACTTTACGCAGACCGGCCTGGTTCGGCGTCGAGTGTCCCGCTCTTGCATGGCCTGCCAAAAGTCCAAAACTAAATGTTCTGGCGAGCAGTCCTGCGCAAGGTGCAGGACAAAGCGTCTGAAATGCACCTACCTAGAGCAGACCACGAGCGAGTCCGACCATGGCCAGCCGTCTACGACCACGACGGCTACGCAAGCACAGCAGGGCAACCTGCCTAGCTGGTTGAGCTCTGCTAATCTCCCGTCGTCCCATCGTGTGCGCGAGCTCCTTGACATTTACTTTGCTCAGGTCCACACTGTTCGGTGCTTGGGCTTCATTCACATCCCAACATTCATGGACCGCTTCAAGGAGCACGAGGCTCTGCACGCCGAGTCCTCAGGCCTCGTGTACATCATGTGCGCCTTGGCTGCTCCCTTCATGTACGCCAAAATCGCAGGCACCTCGAGTGATAACACAGCGAGCCTTCGATACCACGAGGCGGGCCGCGGCTGGGCGGCCAGCGCCATGCAACGCGTGTTTGCCAACTTTGGTTCCTCGACGGTGGAGCATCTGATGGTGTCTGTGCTGGTGCACGAGCAACTCATCAGAACCGGCGATCATACGAAAGCTCTTTTGATATCTGGCATGGTGGCGCGGCAAGTCCAGATCTTGCAACTCAACCTGGAGCACGACAATGACACATTATGTGTGTCTGAAGGCTCTCTTTCGAGCGACACTAGAGAGTCGCGACGGAGATTGTTCTGGGCTTGCTACCTGCAAGACGCACTCATTGAATGCGGCATTGACCAGCTCAAGCTCATATCTAGTGACGACGCTCGCTTGCAGCTTCCATGCCGAGAAGAGGACTTCATTCGAGGCCAGCCCCGTGTCACAGAAACTTTAAGAATAGGAGCTCTACTTCCATCAATTGGAGCAAGAGATGCTGACGAAGCTGCTGAGAACTTGGATCTTAGAGCTTACTATATTCGTGCCATGTCACTGCGCTCCAGCATTCTGCGGTATGTCAAGCACATCGATGGTGACGAACCATGGGATCCTCTTTGTGGCTCGCAGTTTCAGCGCCTCGAAAAGCGCCTCGCTGCCCTCGAGCAGTCTATTCCACATGCTCTCCGAATCAACAACGGCAACACGTATCTGTATAAAGCTTCCGGCCGCCTGAACTTGTACTACGGCTTGCACATACTGCTTGCGCAGACCTGGACCGACCTCTACCGGGTCGGAGTAGCTGGTCTCGTGTTCCCCAGCTCGGCCACAGCGCAGCTCCGTGAAGACGCGCCCTCGGAATTTCGACGGCGCTGCCACCAGACTTGCGCGGATCGGGCAACACTCATATCAGGGCTACTCGAGAGCCTCTATAAATGTCATCGGGAGAGTATGATTGACATGCCCTACGTGATACATGCCCAGGTCTGCAGCAGCACTCTTGTCACAACGCTGGCTTCGGCCAGAGCCGCAGATGCGAGCTTTCTGCCAGACTACAGCGATTCAGAGTACCGTCGCATGCTACGCGCAAACCTCATGGTGCTACAGCACATGCAGCAGTATATGAAGGTGGATTTATTTGCCGAGTCTGCCAGTCAAGCACTGAAGCATTTCGAGTGCATCGTACAGCGCCATGGGTCTACTCAGCCGAATGATAAAGAGAGTACTGTCGAGGCGACAAACCCGTCGCACTTTTCGCTGGATTACATTCTCAATCCGCTAGGGGTGTTTCCTATCGCCCGAACACAAGCTCGCGATAAGCACATGCCGGAGAGGTTTGCAAAGACGCAGACGACCGTTTGTAAAAGTCGCGCGGTTGCATCAAGCTTTCCGCAAATACATGATGAACAGGGAAGGGAAGCAATCGAGGCTGGGCTGTCGTGGGACTGGGACGCGCAGCTCCCGCTTTTGGAGAGTATGGACTACCCAACATTCCTTGATGACACGATTCTGAACGACCGAGCTTTCGGGAACTCTTATGGGTTTTATTAACAAGTAAGCGAAAGTACTAGGAATAAAGATGTCTATCATTACCAAATAATAGCGAAGCGCTGTTGGACTTGCTCACTAAGCCGTAGAACTGCAGAAATGTACACGAAAACTGTTTGATAAAGTGCTCAACAGCTCATCACAATCTGTAAAAGAGCCTTTTTTTTATCAGTATGAGCCCGCATCATGCTTACCCCGAGCGCACCGTAGCTCCGGCGAACTCGGGGCCGCGATCCGGACCGCGATCCGGACCCCGCTGCAGGGCTCACGTCATTTATCTTGCCTCATGATGTCCTTGTATGGTGCTAACTAGGACTTTGGAATTGAGTGAGTTCAACAGAGTGCCCCTTGTACTGAATAGATAAATAGAGCTAATGGCCATTCTCAGAATCTTCAAAGCATTTCTTTGTCTCCCATCTCAACACCCCACGCACCATGCTTCCTTTTCTAGCTGCCGTCTTGGCCGTTTCCGGCCTCACCAGCGCCTCACCCTTCTTTGTCTTTGACAGCACCGCTTACACCAACACCACCATTGGCTTCGGGACCTCCAACATCAACTGGATCCCCGCATACGTCTGCAACCCGCTCGTCGCCGACGGCGCCCTGCCCACGCAGCAGGCCTGGCAGCACATCGTCTCGCAGTGGGCCGTGCACCCGGGCTACCCTCTCGTGCTCGACTGCGAGAACATTTACTTGAGATTACCGGCCGCGACCGCCGACGCCAACCTCGCCACGATGCAGACGCTGCAGACGTGGGCGGCCGCCGTGCTCCCGCCGGGCCAAATCATTGGCTGGTACGGCCTCGCGGGCAACACGCCCGCGGCGCTGTTTGGGCACTACAGGGCGCTGATTGCCAACCACAGCAGCCACGCGTTTTTTCCGTCGGCGTATACGTTTTCAGGCAGCTTGGACAAGTGGAGCGAGGCGCTGGATACCTCGCTTGCGCAGAGCAAGGCGATTGATGGCGCGCTGCCCGTCTGGCCGTTTGTGTGGCCCCAGTATCACAACAGCCCGTTTTCGTTTTATCCAGTCAGTCTCTGGCAGAGTCAGCTGAGAGCGCTAGAGGGACATGCGGATGTTGATGGGTTCGTCGTGTGGGGGGGCAAGAACCATGCAGTCTGCGATGATGCTTGCCAGAGGGTTGCGGGTGAGCAGCCGTGGCTCAACGCTACGCGGTTATTCTTGAAGGAATTGTATGGTATATTCAATCAGGCGCCAGAGAGATCTGGGCGTCAAGCATTTGTGGGAATTTAGGGGACAGGTATGGGTTCTGCAGACGCCCTCCAACATAAGCTTGCGAATCACGATGAAGCAGCTTTCGGGGCCGGCTTCATGGCCTTTTCCAGAATGCGATTCAACTCTTACATGACTACTATATACCAAATCTCATCATGTACTGGGATAATTCACTTTCCTCCACTTCGAGTTTCACCAGCCATCCTTCATATTCCAGCTTCCACTGGACTCGAGTACGCTTACTAGTCATCTTGTGCACGTTAACAAAGTCGACCCATGTCCATTGCTTACACACTACATAGTATACCATCTTGTCCTGATCATGTATCAATATTGCGCCAGCTAAAGCTTCTCTTCCACAACCTCCTCCACTACAGATGGATCAGCCTCAGAAGGGGGCTCTTTTCCAGTGACAAGAATCGTAGGCACAGCCACCAACAGACTCCCCATGGTCATCCCCCAGTTCATGGCCAGTTGTGTCATTGCCGAGTACCCCTGCGCATTGATTCGCCAGGCCATGGCGCCCCCCGCCGGCTTCAGCGCCGAGTACGCGCCCACCACCACGGCGTTGACCACGGGGCTGCGCGACTGCGCGCCAATGATCCAGTAGCAAAACGCCTGCCAAAACGAGTCGTACGCCCCGTACAAGACGTAGAGGAACATGGGGCCGAGAAAGATTCTGCCGTCCGTGTAGTCGACATCTTGCTTGTGGCCGAGGCGCATCCGCGCGTCGTTCCACTGCTGGAAGCGGTAGCCTCCGCCCCAAATCGCCATGCCCGACACCAGCAACAGCAGCCAGCCGGCTCGCGCGCGGGCTGGCTTTTGCAAGTAGCCAGAATCCAGGACAATGCCCATGAGCAGGCCGCCGAGCATTTGCGCCATCCAGTACAGGGCACCGTTGAGGGATCTCGTTCGTAGCGTAAAGGTTGAGCCGTTGACGTTGTTTTGCTGATACGAGTAAAACACATTGGCGGTGAAGAACATGGGGTACAAGCACAGATTCCTCCAGCTCAGTACCACTCTTGTCGTTTCCGCCAGCGTGTCTCGCATGCTTGCCCACGTCACCTGTTTCGCCTCGCGCATCATTCTGGTGCCGGTATACTTGGCCGAAAGATGCTCCGCAGAGACAACAAACCCTGAGAGGGCCCATCCAAAGAGCATCACGACAATGTACGCAATGTACGTCGAGTCCGTGACCGTGCCCGACTCGGAATGAAAGTTGAGGCCAAAGCTTGCCAGGGAGCCAACCGCACCGCCCAGGTTGAAAATGACCCAAAACAGGCCAATCGCCCGCCCTCGCGTCTGGTCCGTCGTGTACGTGACCATGACGGTCCCCTGCGCGACCCAGAAAAAGGCGGCACCGACGCCGAGCAGCGCGCCCGCCGCAACCACGAAAGCCCCGTTGCCAGTCCGGGTAAAGTGAAGGAGCGCGCCGGCGTACAGGGCATAGGTCCAGCCGCCGAGGGCCAGCGACGCGCGCGGGCCGAGGTGGCGGTACAAGGTGCCCACGAGCAGCAGGGCCGCGCCGGCGGTGCAGGCATGCGTGGCAACGTTGGAGTTGGCGGCCACGGTCCCGTCGACCTGGCCGGATCCGCCCATGCCGGTGAGGGCATTGTACATGCCGGGGTTGCAAAAGGAGATGAAGGAGACTATGATTATTTGGGTCCAGGGGTCGCGGAGAAAGGAGCAGAAGCCTCGTGGCCGGGGCGTCATGGCCTCGCTTTGGCTAGTTGTAGTCGGCATGGTTGAGAGACCGGTCGAGAAGCAAGGTAGCAACGCGCGGTTACCCCAGAGTTGGCCAAGGAGCTAGATGGGTTTTATGTGTGGGATGATTTGCTATGATATGAAAAGATTGATTGGCAATGTCAAGCTAGTCAATCCAAATGGCGTGCTCGACCCGGCAAAGTGCCGGTTTTCTAACGGGGCCGCGATCCGACGGCGTCTGAATTGGGCAACAACAGGAAAGGAGGCCATCTTAGGGTACTCGACCATGTTGATATAACGATTACAAGAATACAGAAATGCTTAGGCATTCGATACAAATGACACCATGTAAGACACAATCTAGAATGAGGCGCAGATGGAACAACAAAGTGATGGAGCAGGACCAAGTCGTAGACGTGGTAGAGCATGGACATGGCAGCGCCGGGTCGCGGCCGGATCGCGGGGCCGTGTTCCGACGCTTGCGTCATGGGTGGTAGCATCTACAAAGCCTTGCCGCATATATTGAGTATGCAGCCCAGCTGAGCCAACATGCCTTGAACTAAGTTTTCGACGACATTGGGATCCGGTATTGCACGATATGAACAAGTCAGCCCAGGGGCAAGTGCCACACCTAGGCAAACTCCAGACAGAGGCGACCAGCCGGGTGGCGAAAGACATGAACAGCTTGAACACCTTTGCTCTTTGCCAAGCCTTCCACCAGGAAGAGAGCCAGGTACCGGCCGCGGTCGCGCCCTGCTTGCGCGCCATTGCGGGGCTGATTGACGAGATGGTGCCCCGACTCGGCGCCGGCGGTCGCCTGATTTACGTCGGAGCCGGCAACAGCGGCCGCGTCGCGCAAATGGACTGCGCCGAGATTCCCGTCACCTTTTCCGTAAACGCCGCACAGTTCCGTGCCGTCGTTGCGGGCGGGCCGCGGGCAGTTTTGGAGGCGGTCGAGGGCGCTGAAGACGCGCGCGAGGACGGAGAGGCGCAGATGGACGCTCTGCAGCTCTCGACCCGGGATACCGTCATTGGCATCTCCGCGTCGGGCCGGACGCCGTTTGTCGTGGGCGCGTTGCAGCGAGCAATGAGCTGTGGCGCCTTGACGACCGCGGTGACCAATGTGCAGCCGTCGGAGGTGGCGAGGCTCGGGGTCGATTACTGCGTCACGGCGCTCGTGGGGCCCGAGATTGTCACGGGAAGCACGCGCTTAAAGGCGGGAAGCTGCGCAAAGCAGATTCTCAACATGATTAGTACGTGTGCCATGGTTCGGATGGGCAAGACGTATCAGGGGCTCATGGTTGATGTCCGGGTCAGTAATGAAAAGTTGCGCGCAAGAGGGAGGAGAATCGTCCGCCAAGTCTGTCAAGGGAGAAATTTGCGAGAAATCCTCTCTACTCAGCTCAAAACTGGTACCGAGGTAGAGTTGGATGACGCTATTGATTCCCTCATTGTCAGTTGTGGAGGCAATGTGAAGCTTGCTTGTGCTGTCGGCTTGTCTGGCCTAAGCCCGTCCGACGCAGCACGCAAGCTTCAAGACGCAGACGGCTGTTTATCAAAATTTAGCTTGCCTGCTGCAGAGCTTCCCACAGTGGAACGCACATATCATGAGGAGCAGCCACGTCTTTTCCTCGCCATCGATGGGGGCGGTACAAAGTGTGCAGTGTCCATCTCGACCGTCCAAGACATTGTGGCGAGGGCCATCACTGGACCGTGCAACCCGCACTCAGACTTGTCGTTTACCGACGTCGTTGAGCAAATCCGGGCAGCTGTATCCGAAGCCATCTCTTCAATACCCAAACACGCGCGCTGGAACGGCGCGAGGCCGATATTCACTAGAGTATGGGCCGGCATCGCTGGCTTTCACCACATGAAGCAGGCGAGCGATTTGAGACGGGCTCTGGAGGGCCTTTGTGGCGTTTCCGAGCTGGATGGGAGCTTGCAGCTAACGTGCGACACTTCCTTATTATCGTGCTGCGTCGACGAAGACGAGGACGTCGAGGCTGGCGTGGCGCTGATTGCCGGCACTGGCTCGGTCGCCGTCGCCTTTAAAAAGACGGCCGCTGGCAAGGTGGTGCAGGCCGGCAGGACGGGTGGTTGGGGGCACCTGGTGGGAGATCAAGGGAGCGCCTTTGACATTGGAAAGCGGGCGCTGCAGTCCATCTTGCGCAGGCGAGAGCAGAGCATCGGCAATGACGCGGCTTATACGGAAACCGACCTCGAGGCGCAAGTCTTGAGCCATCTCAACTGCGATGCTGCGGACCTCTTGTCCACGGCTCTTTCGCCAGCTGGAGGGACGATTCCGAGGCTCGTCATTGGGGGCGTGGCGCGGGTTGTCACGCAGGCAGCTTTCCGGCCCGCGAATCCGAGCTCCGAAGCGTTGGACATTCTCGACGAGGCGGCGGGACACCTCGTCTCACATCTGCAGCCCCTGGTCGGCCTCGGGCTTTGCGAGCCGGGCAAGACAATGTTAATCATGTCAGGAGCACTCATGGGCGTAGACCGGTACCGAGATCTAGTGCTGCAGAAATGCAGTCAGAAAGGCTTGGAGTTTCAAAAGATTAGAATCATCACAGACGCATCGGGGAATGCAGCGAGTTACCTCTCGAGATTGCCTCGGAACGAAAAACACTCAAAGTGCATCAATATTCAGGGACGATGTCGCCAAGGATGATGGGATGTGCGTTGGTTTGTAGCTGGTCAGGGCCTTGACAAGAGAGGAGCACTCGCGTACACATGGTTGTTCATAGATGAACTTGGATGCAGTCATCAGCATGCACGGCCATAGCCGAGTGAACAGTCTAGATCCCGTATATTTCGAGAGACTGTAGCGACGCGTCTATTTCAGATACAAAAGCTTTGTCTTATGACAGGGAACGGAAACATGGTTTGACTGGGTCGCTCCACCGGATTTAAGTATACGATAATTTGGGTTACAAATATTACTAAATGCCATTGCTCAGACAAAGAGCTTGCATATTAGAGTATTCTAATTTAGAATGAGAACCCTCCCGCCAAAAACATGATACCATTGGGATCGTACTTTAATTGTATTTCGCGCAGACGTGCCGTATTCTTCAAGCCGTATATCTGTTCCCCGGCATAGTTATCCATGGCGTAATTTGGATATGTGACGAAAGCTGAGTTGTGGATTTCTTCTGCCGCAGCTATTTGAACAAGATGATTGATCGACTGCTGCATCGCCGCTTTCCAGAAGGCATCGTCAAGTTCCGAGTCCCATGAAAAGAACACGTTGAGGGGTAAAGGCGAGTTGTGGTGAGGAAATGCAGCGTCGGTGGCATGTTTACCATAGTCCATAAAAGGTTCAATATGATATGTAACATTCGCGGCACGAGTCTTTGCAAGCCGCCCATAGTGCAAGGTCTCATTCGCGACGGCCGCCAAGAACTTTGGTGTGAAGGCTGAAGTGCTTAGGGACTGGAAAGCGCCACGTTTGTCGCTAGAGATAAAAGGAACAGAACCAGTGAATGAGGCATACGACTGATTTTTGACACTGCTAAAGGCAGCTGTGATGTTGCTGAAATGGTTAAAGGAGGGGGGACGACCAGGTCCGTCGTGAAACAATAGAAGAACATGCTGGTCAGAAGCGCCTCCATATAGAGAGAGGATGGCAGAGGATTTGGGGTCAGTATTGTCACTCTGGAAGCGTTGAATCGCTTCAACTAATGCTGGTGCCGACGATGCTTCGAATAGTTGCAACCCTCCATAAATAGTACCTGGTTGAGGAAAGGCCCTGAAGACAATGCTGGTAACCACTCCGAATCGATTGAGGCCACCTTTAAGCGCGAAGAACAAGTCCGGTACGTTGGAGTCGACAATAACGGCTGTTCCATTAGGAAGTACAAGGTGATATTCCAGGACAGTGTCACAGGCGAGACCGAATTGATTCGTGAGCCAGGAGTAACCACCTCCCAGAGTGACTCCGCCGACGCCAGGACCGGCCACGCGACCTCCGACAACGCCTACATTTGTCCCATCCAAGGCTTTGTATACATCAACCCAACTCTTGTTTCATTAGTACAAGAAATATTGGTTTGGGCCAGACAGTAGAGAAGTTGACTTACATTGCCGAGTCCGACCGTGACGTTGGTTTTGTCCTTTGAAAGACGCACCTCTTTGAGCCGTGCAAGAGTGATGTGGACACCTGTGGTGCTTGAAAAGCCGGGATTCGTCGTGCGTCCACCCGATTGAATGGCAAAAGGTGTGCGGCTAGCCCCTAGTATCTTTAGGCTAGTCGATACATCATCTGCGGTTGCAACTTCCACCACACAAAGCGGAATCTCACTTGAAGAGCTCAACGCATGTGCGATTCCCGCAGAAAATCGACCAGTCTCATCTGACGAATAGTAAACTTGTCCCGAGATCTCGCTTTCAATGCGACTGCAAATGTCGGTTTTGACAAGAGTAGTATTCAAGTTGACTGTTTGATAACCATGGGTATCAAAGCGAAAATCGCTTTCAAGTCGGCCCAAGGCAAAGCCGTGAAAGAGAAGGAACAAAGGTAGGTAAAACATACTGATATATATCAATAAACTTGTTGATAGGCTGAAAAATGATGACCGCTACGAAGTTGCATGCCAACTTATATATCAAGCCCGTTTGCCACCAACATGCTCTATACGCGTACTGTCTCGCAGGTAGGTGGCGGGGTTGAAGCTAGTAGTCGGCGAGATTCACGCTTTGTCGTTAACTTTGAGGTGAGCACGGATAGCTGCCCAGGATATGCATACCTGTTTCCTGTTGTACGGCTAGCCGTTTACCGATGCCGATCCACATGTAAGGCAGCACATTGCTGGTGTCCGTCACGTTGCATACATCCGGCGCACCCGCGTAGAGTTTTATCCATAATCGTTTAACTTTCACGCTCGGATGCACGGTCTACGAGCGAAGACGGTTTGGCACGGGCAAGGCGAGCTGACATGCGAGCGGCCAAAAGGAGGCTTTCTCATGGGTGGTACTTGTAGTGCTTCAGCGTTAGGTAGACCAACGACAGGCTGACGCGCTATAGCACTTTGCCTCTTCAAATAAAAAGATGGAATTTAGTGAAGCACGCCCCGAAGCGCGCTTGGCTGACTACCTGCAGCTCAGCCGAAATCATGGCAAATATAGCTTCTCGCCGTTTTCTTCTTCTTTTTTTTTAAGTTCAAGTTTACAAAGCATTTCCTATTTAAGAATCTCGGGCCTCGCGGGGTAGATACGCGTGTTCCGAGAAAAAGGGCGCGCGCGAGGCGTGCTAGACGGGTGGGGTAGGTGCGGAGCGGAAGAGGCGTGATGATGGGAAAAACACGATCGAGCGAATGACGTACGGAGGATTCAGTGGTGGTTGAAACTTACAGTAGCTGGCTCTGAGAAATCCAAGCATGAAAACTGTTGAACTTGATGCATCGGTTGGCAAGGTTATAGTGGGAGAGCCATGTGTGTTGGTCGAACGCGTCGGATATGGTTACATCTATTATAACGAATTAATTACAGAAAAAGTTTCTCACGGCATATTTCTTTATAAAAGCAGTAATTATAGTTTCCGCTATCAGGGCGGAAATCTGCCAGTCGACGAATTTATCAACCCCTACGGAGTTCAGTTGGCTGATCCTGTTGAAAGTCCGCACATCAGCATCCACTCCAGCATCATGGCGGTTTCCACTAACTGTTCAATGCAAGAGCCAGAAGCTGCATGATGTAATAGTACTCAATATAATTCCTAATGCTATATAATTTGAATATATATATATTACGCACTATTCTATAATTTGTTTTCTCAACTTTCTTCCCTTACACTTTTCAGCTCTCTTACCCCAGCGTCGATAGCACAGCAACATGGCCGATACAGTGCTAGTCATTGGCGCGTCCGGGAAAATTGGCGTCCCTGCCATTCTGGCTGCTCGCCGAGTAGGATACAATGTTCTGGCAGTGGTGCGAAATGAGCAGTCTTGGGGCAAGCTACTCCGGCATGTCGGTTCACAAGAGGGCATCACGTTTGCTTATGGTGACCCAACTCAAGAGCAGGACTTGGTCAAAGTGGTTGATCTAGTCAAGGCGGGCAAATTGCCCGACTTCCAACACGTCTTTACTGCTGGTGAAACACGACCCGAACGACTGCTTCCTACAATTAGCTAACACCACCCAGTTGGCGAATTGCATCTGAAAGGACCGATTCAAAGTGTTGATATGGAAACATTTCATGCAATGATGACAGTCAATTTTGAAGCAGACTTTTGTACGGGAAACCCCGCTATTCTCTTGCTTTATACACTGTGGCTAACATCACTTTCTCCTTTCTTCCCGATATAGTCGCATACCGTGCGACGATTGACTATTTACTAGAAAAAGCTAGCCCCAAGGCAACTTTCACTATTCTTACAGGCGGTTTTGCCACCATGGGAAATGGAGGTGTCAACTCTATCGCTGCCGGCGCCCTCGCATCCCTCGCTGCAGTCATGACGTTTGAAAACCTCAAAACTAATGTTCGGGTCAACGAAATCCACCTCAGTCACATTGTAACTTATGACTCGGAAATTGAAGAGAAAGGTGCTGCTGCCATTGCTTCCAAAGCTTCTGAATTTGCTCGCGTCTACGAAGAGATTTTACGGAGGGAGGACATCAGAGGCAGCCGCATCTCTGTGGCTGATGACAACGATATTCATGAACTGAGGATCGAGGAGAAGCTACCAAGCTCAAAGTATCTTGATTTAGTCAAGAAAGACGAAAAGGACCTTACCGAGGCTGATCGGCGCGCTTTGAAGGAGATTGCTGAGGTTTTTAGCCTGTAAATCTCGTCAAGATGTGTCTATTCCCTAGACTTACAATTGCTGTGTGTGAAGCTGCTCTTTATTAGTTTTAATCCAGAGTTATTGCTTATAATACACGTGCCAGTTCGAGTAAGGTATCAGCTATAATCAGGGGTAGGGGTAGGAATCAGTCCACCTATGTACGTCTACGAGTATATAAAGGGTTAAGGGTAGTAAGGATATAGACTAGAGTTATAAGAGCTAGTTGGCTAAATATATCTAATTTTAGTTAAAGAAAAATTAGAAAAATTAATAGTATTATTAAAGAGCTATAGAAAGGTACTTTATTAATATTAAGAGCCGTATAGAGATTAGTTAGGGCTGCTTCCCGAGCTCATCACGATCGTACAGCAAAAGATGGCATATACACTAATAAATGTAAACTTCGGTCCTACGTGACAAATATGACATTGGCTACCTGAAAATGTTACATGTTGAATATAACGTCTATTTCTCTTTTTTTCAATGGAATTCCTTCAAGTTTTTTGCCTGCATTCAGTCAGCTCTGAATTGAAAACGCCGTGTTGGCTGAATCACCTTTACCCATGCGCACAATGTGGCGGGAAGCTGGCCCTTTATTGTTCGTGCCTCTACTTGGCACTGGGAGGAATTGGCAATTTGTGGCCAACAGCTGGTTTGATGACTGGCACTCCATCCGCCGATATGCCCCAGGTCTGCGTGATCTTCTTGCTGTGTGACACAGGTAATTGCCCATACACAGTATTGGCAGTCTCGCCAGTGCCATCCTGGAACGCAGTGTAGTCGGGCTCGTTTGTAAGCACAGTCAGAGGCTGAGCGGCGCTGTAGACAATGGTACCCGAACCGGAGGTAAAGACGCCATCATTACCATCATAGTCGCCCACAATGTTGACCGTCAAGGCGGAAATAGGAGACTCATATGCCGAATTGATTTTCTCAGTGGTGCCATAGATATCGAGGTCGGCCAAAGTTACGGATTGAGAAACGGTCTTCTTCCCCGGAGAAGCATATTTGAACGTAATACCAGTAATAACGTCGGCAGAATCGAAGATGGGCGTGATGCTGATAGTTGCGTTGGCGGGTATCTCATTCTCCTCAGATAGAGTGGCCAACTTGACTTCATGATTGATTATCTGCCCATCCGTTTCATCCTTCGGGACTCCTTGCCAGTTATCAATAACACCTTGGAGGTTTCGGCTACCAGGCGCAGTAAAGACCACATATTGCTGCCAGTTGGGAGTAGTACTTGGGGCATCAACAAGTTCCTCTTGCAGAGCAGTTAGCCCGTCTTCTTGCACTTTTCTCTTGAGCATAGAAAGTATAATATCACTCCAAACAGGCATACGACGGGGCCAACAACAAGACTGAGAATCACTTACGAGCGTAGGTATTAAGCTGAAAGCCAATACCATTGGAGGCGGAGATCAATGGCTCAGCAAAGGTTATCTGGACGTCGAGACCAGTAATAGCATCGCCTCCGGCTGCAAGAAAGTAGTTGTAATTGCTACCTAAGCCGTAATGAGGGGGTGCCACAGCCATTGCGATGTGGTGATCAAAAATGCCTTTAAAGTCTGTCGAAACGAGATCTTTCCTGTTTAGAATATTAGCGATAATCCATTGTGTAGTCCTATCGCCAGCCCAAAGTTCAGGTCTGAATCTTGCCAACTCCTAGAACAGATTCATCGAACCATAGGCCGAAAATAGGCTGATTGAATTGAAAGACTGACTGTGATTAAATTTATCCACGTGAGATTATTGTGAGTGTCTGGTACCTTTGGAAAGCTTCTCAATAATTGACAGGCGCGCACGATTTATATACATTTGGCTTACACCATATATCCTGACTATATACGCATTCTAAACAAACTACACGAAAATCCCCACAGTGGCGTGATACGCTAAAAACACCTCTTCGCAAAGTGTTAGTCGCTTCGTTGTCCTTTGGCACACAGGTCCAAGTATAGCGAGCTTCCTGTTTAGGAATGTGACAGATTCGATTGACCCTTCTATTGGCCACATGGTCTGGAAGTATTATGCCGTTGACCCATGTTCCGGAAATGCGGCTAAGATGAATATTCAGTCAGTCAGCACCAAGTCGGCTCGTATTGGTCTACTGGCGATTGCGACAGAGAGACTTATATGTCGCATGGCTGTTTGGCCACACGTGAAGTAACCGTCGGAAGTAATACCGGCCGTGATAAGGCGAGTGACGGGCGATTGAAGCCGTCACAGCCGGCCCAAGTCCAAAAGTAAACCCCAAGCCTTCCGAATCCAGTGTTCTAGAGTTCGTTAGCTTCTTTTCCTAGCTTATCAGTGGGTTAGGCCAATATATATCGATTAAGCCAGTTAGCACGTCTAAAAGCCTCCTCTAGCGTGCCAACAGACGTAATGGTCAAATCAAATCAAATCAAAGGCTTTGCAGCCAAGGCGATGACTTGGCCTGCAAAAATGTCCCGCAGAGAAGCGAAACTAGTACTCACGACATATTACTAATTGGATTGGATCGAAAATAATCCTCTGCCGACGGCTCTACCCGGCCCGGGTACCACGGACCAAGTTTGCGTCGTGAACAGCAGTGTTTCCTCGTTTCTCAGCCGGACAGGATCAACATATACACGCATCCCGATTCTGTCGCTATTCAGTGAGAACACTCGCAGTATTATATAAATTTCCGACGTGGTCTGTGATGCGTACATGCGTTCCATCTAGCACCAAGTGGTTAGCAAACTAAGGCAGGACTTTGGCGTGTGCCTGGTCTTGTGCACGACTTACCAGCCGGTACTGCTTGCCGCTGGCATAAAAAGGAGTCTCACACGGGCCAGTCGTTGTCTTGACCTCGAGATAGTACTTTGGACGCGCATGCTGCCATTCTTCAGACGCAAGGTAACCCCAGCGGATGAGCTTCTCAGTAAGATGGCCTTCGGAGTCGTCATATACAAGGTCCGACGTCTCGCTCCGAGTCCACGCCTCCAGCAGCGTATAATCAGGATGCGCCCGGGCGTAGGTTCTGATTCGGCTCTGCCAGTTGTCAGGACCCCAGCCTGGGAGGTTTTCCCTAATGAGTAGCTCATAAACCTACAGCAAAACACGGTATATTGTTAGTAGATGCTTTGTGAACCCGATGCAACCTCCAGAACAGTATCGGCCGGTAACCTACATAAAGTTCTCCCGCTGCCCCAACTCTCTTGTCGCGCTCGAGCTGACCCATTGAGCCGACCCTGATATTCACACCGGCACCATTATAGCTGTCAACGTCAACATCATCGCCGCGACCAGGAAGGGCATCCGCCAGGACTTGCAAGCTGAAAGCGGTGACCTGAGGAAATTGGCTACTCCGCGCAGCTGCAACAACGCGCTGCAACAGAATCTCGTATTGCCCATTGGAATCTAGTCCAGCTCTCAAATAAGGACTCATGGACGACCTAGAATTTGAGGCTGTACTCGGATGGCCTAGGACGGGTTGCTGAACTAGGGGAGCCAACGATGGAAAGTCGCGCCGCCGCGAAATGCTGCTGCTCGCGTGCTCAACAGTAAGAATAGTTTGTGAACTTCTTTGCACCCCGTTTTCATAAGTATCTCTACCAACGGTTTCCGACCGCTCAGAGAGTGAACTCGAAGCTCTCGGAAAGTCAAGGGCATTGTCCCACTGGCCAGATTCCAGCCCTGTATTTGGCGTAAGGGTACAGCTTGCATGACTTACCTCGCCGTCCTCTTCATCATCATCCTCCCGGTCATCCTCATACTCAGTTTCTGAGCTGTCATCTATATTTGAAATTGATGACGCCTTGAATATACCGCAGCGATCGAGAATAATATCAAGGGCGGATGCTGGGCAAGCAAATACAGACATGAGCGTACTTTTCATGCCCTCAGTAACAACGCCTCGCCTATTATTAGTCGGGTCTAGCATGAGCCAGTCAGCGTAGGCAGCGGGCAGCACCCAAGCAAAACAAATTGCTCTCGCTTTCTTGTCTTTCGGCACATAGATGGCCATGCTGTTTGCGGTTTCTGCAATGTGCACGCTGCCAGACTCCGACTCCACAGAGATTGGTCTGTTGTCTTGTATGATGGAGAGGGTGGTAGACAAAGTATCCGTCTCAATCACTGAAACACTGCGTAGTTGCTGGAGCAGTCCGACATTGTCGTTTTCATAGCGGGGGCTTTCAAAAGTTGCAGCAATCCTGCCATGTGTTAGCCACGCAATTGTCTTTGCTGCATTATTTTCAACTTACCGAACTAAATACTTGGCTTTCCGTTGCATGGCATGAGTGACAGAGGAAATGACAACACCTGATACAGCATCCACAGAGGTAATCTCTTTGAGGCGCTTCGAAAGGTATCTTTCCTGGAAGTTGAGCCATTCAAAAAATGGACTCGCGCGACGGACATCTTCCAATGTAAGATCAAGAATTTTGGCCTTGCACTGGAAACGTTGCCTCAAATAGTCGCGGTCGGCAATAGCAAAGTCGATGTTTCCCTTGACAAGTTCCACCGCCGGATTGTCAGGGTATTTGAGAGGAAATATTCTAGCCTCCAATATCGGTGCTGGGTTCAAGTCTGTTGGCTCGGCTGCCAGAAGGCTGGCAAACACTAGAATCTTTGATTTAATGTCTGCGACATCTTGTGACGTTGTGCGGCTTAGCTCATCATAAACCATTTCGAGTGTAAGGCTTTTCACGCCAAGACAACCCACAAAGAAGTCTTCGAACTCATCATAATGGGTGTTTAGTACAGCCTTTCCTTCAATGTCGGTTTTGCTCGACCATAAGCAATCTGAGCTCTTGTACCAGCCCCACGTGTCTCCTGATCTTGCGTATATGAGGCCCTCCGACCGGAATTCTTGTCTGCAGACAGATAAGCTAACTGACCAGCGGCCAGAATAAGGGTAAAATAGCACGGAATACTGTACCTGTAAGCTGAAGAGTCGCAATTTTCAGATTCATGCAGATATCGATACAGTTCTTTTATGCTGTTCAGGCTTGGCTCGTCAGGGTCCATCACCCAGTCGTCCCTGATAAGTTTGAGTTCATCAATTATGTCTTCAGCAGAGACATCGGGGATCATGAGTGTTCTGCTGAAAAGTAATTCGAGGCTGGTCATCTGCTCGTCACCCAACATGCGACCGTAGAGATTATGAAGGACGTCGATGGTGGTCAAGGGTGGCCCGTGCCAGCGGCACTCCGAACGGCTAACCCAGTAATGAGCGTTATCATCTGGAATATAAATTACATCCTCGTCGAATGTTTCTCTAGGTGGTTCGTTAACTCGTGTAAAACTCAGTAATGAGGGTGTGGACTGACTCCAAAAGAATTCTGTCCTGTGTCGGATCCTTCGATAGGACAAGTTTGGCATATATGGCCGTGTATAAGTTGCAAAGTTTCTGCAGTTGTATTGTTGACAGAAAGACAACTCTACCTGAGCTATCGGATTGCCAAGAGTACTTGGAGCCCTCGGAGTCTTCAGAAAAGTTCAAGTTTCCAAAAGCTTCAGAGACGTCGCAGTTTTCAGACTCGCCAGACTCGCCAGACTCGCCAGAGTCGCCAGAGTCGTCAGAGTCGTCAGAGTCGTCAGAGTCGTCAGAATTATCGGCGCAACTCCACCACAGAATATCGAGCAAAAACCTCAAATCATTGTCCCCACGAACATGAAAGTCATTATATAGAAAGCTCCACTTCCCAAAGATTGCAGGAAACGAATCCGTCTCAGTCTCGATTTGAAGAAAGGGAAATGCAGCTGAGGTTTCCATATATTGTTCCACCACTTCTCGCAAACTTTTGAGAGGGAAGTAACTTTCCTGCAGTGAAATAGGGTATGCAAAATTGCAAATGGTTGTCACGTCCATCTCACCAATGAGCTGACGCAAGGAAGCGTCCATCTTCAGCGTTGGGGGCTGGTTTTTCCAGAGGTGTTCAAGCAAACCAAGAAAGCTGAAGGGTTTATGCGACAGCACATAGAGTGCTGCTTCTGATAGTCCTGTCATCTCCGCGTTGAATAGTCGCAGACGGGACCGAATGCCAATACAACCGTACAGCCATTGTACCCATGTCGGATGATTTTTAGACGGTCTCGGTGGAGGGTCTCGAAGAATTGTCGGGTCCGCGTAATTGATTGCTATCGTATCGCAATCTGACAATAGAGAAAGGGGTCCATATGAGTCAGAATCTCGAGGAAGATAAACGTCTGTAAAACTCGGCCAAATAATCGGATCCCGATCTAAGTAGATGAAGCGAAACACTCCCACCGGCTCGTGTACGTGCAGTTTCATCTCAGAGGGTGAGGTTTGGTACAAGAAGCGAAGATGGTCAAGAGGGTTAAAAAGGCGCATTCCAGAAAACTCTTTTATTATGGAAGTTCTCACAGTGTTGACTGACGCTTCTGTAGCCCCCAGTCTCAAGAAAAGCTCCTTTCGAGCATCGTTGGCCACCGCGCAGGGCTCAAGGACCCGCAGCCTGAGTCCTGTCGGAATTGGAATATTGCCAACAGTCGGCAAATAAACAGGCATTTGCCTTCCCGTTACCCATTTGCCGTTCCGTAAAGGTAGTAGCTCAAGATTGTGTATATCGTTGGTCTGTCCAGCATTGATTACCGCTTCGGCAACCACTGAATGCCATTCGGAACTAGCATCTGTGTTGCGGCCAGGATCTGCGTTGCGCATTATAGAATGGTCGGAAGCAAGATCTTTCCGTAATAGCTCAAGGAACTTGCTATAGTTCAATAGTTCAAGGCCATATTGTGGCTCTCTCAGCCTGGATATAACGTCGAACGAGTAGTGCTTGGAGAGGTATATATCTTGAGTCGCATCCTCCAGAACAGGTTCGCCATTCATCAGACGCATTTTAGCTGGAAGTTGGCACAGTTGATGCAATTTCCGTAAAGTGTTACGCCTTCGTGACCTGAACAACCGTGTGTCTCTGATTCCTTGGTGGATTTCTTGTTCGAGAGTCGACCAGAAGCCGCCCAATTTAGAGCTCTTCGGAAGAAATAAGGGCCATTCGTAGGACAGCAGGGTGTCCTGCTGCGCTGAGAACTGCATGGCTGCAAGTACAAAGGTTTTGGCAATCCAATCAAGGAGACTGATGTTTCTTTGAGAATCAACCAGGATATCTTGGCGGCTGGCATTTGTGTCAAAGTCGGAGTGAATCAAAAACTGTCACGCGCGTCAGCTTACAAGGTTATACACGGCCGAGTAAGAGAGTACAATACTGCTTACCTTGAATCTGGCATTTTGTTTCAACGGTAAAAAAGCAAAGAGATGCTGTGCTTCGTCAATGATGGGTCGGGATTCTTGAGTGGGTGTCTCTTCAGTAAGCGGAAAAGCCAGTACAACCTCGGCTTTTCCAGCCATCGTCAGGTTCTCGTCAGTCGGAGTCAGGAATCTGTTGCTACTGTGAGGTAAATTGGTGGCTTCTAGCCGAGTAACGTGGTAGGTCCGGCGAGAACTGATTTCCCGTTCAGAAAACTCCCGAGTCGTTGTCTCAAGGGCTACTCGATGGCCAATTGGGTCACTCTTGGTAAACTTTCGCGACTCAACCAAGACATCTGAGGACTCGTACTTTTCGATGGTAATATCTCTCAAATTTCTGAGGAACAGGAGGCAAGCCACCTCGAGATCCTTGAACTGGCGGTCAATGACATCTCGCTGATGGGCTGTTTCCGCCGCATCTCCATCGCTGTGCAGCCACAGTGTCATCCGTGTCATTGGGCCATGAAGCGTCTGGGCTGGCGTCTTCCAGATTGGTCTCACCATTCCGATGCCAGGATCTTCCTTCCGGTGAAGAAACTCGAATGAAAAATGGCCTGACTGAATATGTACCCTCGAGGCCACCATGAAGACTGACTTGAAACCGATGCCCTTGGCGCCAATATACCCGTGCGAAGCGATTTTTGAACTCTCGCCTATTGAGCAAATTGCTTCAAGATCCTTTATGGTAAAACCATCCTCATTGCAGTCAATGATGATCTTGTCGGGCCAGAGCTTGAAGGTGATGCCTGGCGCTAGGTTTTTCTTGGCTGCCTCGGTAAATTTGTTGTCGTCTGCGTTCTGCAACAGCTCAAAAATGAACCGAGCATTGCTATCATAGATGGTGTTTGCAAGGCTGCAGGTGGTTAGTTGGTATTCTTGGCCTTCGAACTGTACGGCTCGAGTGCTCACGTTTTAATAAAGTGTGAAACAGACTTCTCCATCGTTCTTCGGTACTGCTCAAACACCTCATGATACTCGGCGTTCCATTCGCCCACCTTTTCCATTATTTCCTCCGGCAAGTACCCATGCTTCTCCGTAAGCTCCTCAACTACCTTCTGAGCCTCTTCTGGGGTAGCCATTCTGAACCGTAGCGCAGCAAAGGCTGGTGAGTTTTACAAGTAGAAAAGAACACCTTTTAGTAGCCTTATCAGCGGTTGACGATATTCTGTCGCTCTGCAGAGTCTGTGGAAGTAAAGATTTGCGCTTGGAATTTCGAACTTAAAGAGAAGGGAAAGAAAAGGGTAAAACAGGTGCGAGCTGAGATGAACCCGGCGCTGAGTTGATTAAAGGAAACACTGATTATGTGGCGCGCCCGATTTCTATGGATACTTGTTACTGATAAACGACCTTGTACTCCGTACAAACGGCCAAAAACGCGTGCCTTTCGCCATCGCACCGTCCGATACCCGCCAACGAGTCTGTGGCTGCATGGGTGGGCGTCGGAGTCGGCTTCCGGACCAGGGCATATGACATCCCTGCAGCCTGTTTGATTCTGAATGGTGGTTCGAAGTAACCCGGGCAGAGCACAATGATTTATCAGTAGTAACTCTTGTTTGGAGATGTATGTCGTCTGAGAGGTCCGGTTCTATCCTCCAAACCGCTGAATTCGCAAGGGATACCGCTGCTATGAAGACGTATTTTGCCAATTCTGAATGTTTTGCTTCAGTTGCGACGGAAGCATGCGTTTAGTGGCACCGTTGGGACAGATTATTCCCCGCTGCCCACTTGCTGATATATCTCATTATGTCGTGGGGAAACACCAGTATTCGTCATTGGCCACTGGAGGCTGAGTCTAGCCTTTTTCAAAGTGCCCCTGCATAACGGATCTGTAGCGCAATGGAGCGAAGGATGGTTATTAGCTGACCCCGTCCATCAGTGTGCGATCCCCGCAGGCTTACGACCATTCCCGAGTGTTAGCGGCGCTTCTGCCTTTTCGTGTTGAGCGGTGACTTGATTATCGCCTTATTCTCAGCCTGCTTGAAAGGGACCCATCTGTGACTCTGCAGCGCGACCTTGTCATGACCATTTGACAATACCGCTTGGCGCTTAGCCGTCGCTTCCGCATTCTTGTGAATGTAATTAGGAGCCTTTTCGGTCAGAACCCCCAACGCGCATTCTGCCGAGTTATAACTAAGCACCAGAATTCGCTGCAAGAGAAAATGGCGTAACACCACAGAAAAGAGGCAAATAGTACCATCTATGTATGCCGCATTTTACCTCTCATCTTTTCGTATGCGTAAGCATCGTGATTAGAGCTCAACTTTTGCTGCGGTATCTTGATGCACAGCGCCAGCATGAGATAAGATGGCAGCAGATTCTAACTAACTATAGTTAGTTAACTAGGGGATGCCACCCTAGCATGGTGGTCGCAACTATCGTATACCTTGCCATCCACCACGATCTGGTAGTCGTCCCATGTATTAAGCTTTTCAAACTCCTCGGGCGGAAACTCCTTCTGCGGTGAGCTGGGTCTTCCTGCCTCGCCTCTGCGACCTGACTCTCGACGTTCGGTTGCATTCTCCCCCTCGTTACTTGTGAGGATGTGATAGGTGCATTAGTGAACTAACTGGTGGTGCGCTATAGATGGAGACTCGATAGGGCTGTTAGTGCCGAGGCCACTGGGCAATGATGGCATCCTCAACGAGCTGGCCGTGGCCTAAACAGGCATAGTTATGTGCCGGATATCTAAAAATCAAGTGCTGAATTTTGACTCCCCAGGCCTATAAATTAGTGAAAGCCCCCACAATAAGACAAGTTGAACGCGCCAGCTAACACGTTTCACCTTTTGCCTGCTTGACTCGTTCTTCCAAAGCCGTCCATCTATTTAATAAGGCCGCCTACCGCCACCAAAGCCGTCAAGATGACTTTCTCGGCAAAACATTAAAATTCAAACGCAACTAGAAGAAAACATGCAGGAATCACTCTTGTCCCTTCTTTGCAGCGAGACATGGCACCGGGACTCTGAGGACGCGAACCAAATCACCTTTCATGAGAACGGGACGGGCAAGGTAAACCTGGTACACACATGTATTCATCATACAGTCCTTGTTAACCATTTACACAGCTAATATGTCGCACGGAGCTTAATGTCTGGATTGCCGCCGAATTTGACTGGCAGCCACATGACCAAAAAGCGTTCAGCCGAATGGTTGACATTGCCAAGCATGCTGGCTCGCAAGCCAACCTGGACGCAAAAGTGGACATGACACTTACACAGCGCCGCATCCCCAAGATCGGGAACGCAGACATGAGCAAATACAACATCAACGAGTCGCTGCTAGTACCATCTGCCTTTCAGCCAAAGACGTACACTATTGCTCTTGACAAGGGAAACTTTGTCAGCCCCTACGACGTCCAGTTTCCCGAGTGCGTGACGGAACACACGCCGAGGTTCCAGCTTCGTCTGACATTTGACAAGTCGCCATACCCGCCGCGGTGTGAGTGGCAGAACCCGCAGGAGGGGCCGGATGCGATCAAGTTTTGGGAGTGGAAGCAGTTTTGTGGGCGATTGTCAGGGGACGCGTCTAATAAATGCCCGTAAATAGTTTCTGACGAGAGCTTTTCTTATAAGACTCTCATTTTCTCTTTATAAGTAATCGCTTCATTCAAGTTGCACTCAACCTTGCTCGTACCCTTGTACCATTTTTTCTTCTCTCATGGATAATCACTTCATCACAGCGAAAGTTGACTGATTCTACAATAGTGGCAAGCAGCCGTAGTCTTCCAAATGTATTCCTGAAAATGAATAAATACATTGATCTTCCTGGTTTACTTGACGTATGTTGCCCTCTTCTCTGGTTTCTTCAACGCGCTCCGAATGTCATTGCCATCGCTCCATCACTATAGCTCCTCTCACGCGCTTGAAACTTGTGCAACCCGAAAGTACCATTAACAACTCTACGCCAGGCACTTCTTGTTAAACTCAAACAAAAAGGTTTGATTGAAGAATCCCTGACATTCCATGTTAGCGCGGTGTGGTTCTAACTGTAAAGGGAAAGAAACCAAAAAAAAAAAAAGGGGAACTCTTTGCATCGGGGCACACTTACAGAGGGATCCCTATCCATCTTGGCACAGCATTTTTTCTTATTCTCGCTCTCCTTGCACCTATCCTGTAACGCGTAAAAAAAATTAGTCCTTGCCTTTGCTATTTCACATACGCAAAAGTTCCAAATACGTACGGCTTGGATACAACCCTAGACAGGTGAAAGAATTAGTAAAACTGCGCAATAGGTCCATGAAAAGTTGAAAACTTACAGCAGCTTGCCATGAGCGGTATTGGCAAAGGTACTTGTTTATACCAGTGCAGTCGTAAGGGTTAAGCTTATCGCATGGTAGGGTCTTGAACGCAGGCTCATCGGTCTTTTGAAGCGTGTACTGCGGCACGGCGGCCCTCATGTAGCCCTTGTAGAAAACACCAGCCTACATTGTTTTTCTCAGATGAGCAAATTTGCCAATTTTAGCGCTCCTTGGGGGGAGTGGACTTACTCCAAAGGGAAGATACTCTCTGTCATCGGCGCACTGCTTGGCCTCTTGGCCAGTTTTGCCTTGACACTCGGATGCCTGGGTTAACGGGCCTTGTTAGCGTGCTGCTTTGTAGGACTCTATTGGCGTGGGAAATTATCAAACCTTTTTGCATCCCTAGACAGATAACCTCATGTTAGTTTTCTTCTTATAATGGCCAACTTTGATGTCTCTTCAACGAGGGGGCTTCATGAATACTTACAGCCCATACCCAGCTGCGGAGTGTGCAGCCCTTGTGATTCAGACCACGACAGTCGATGCGATTGCCATTCTTGAGCACCTCGGCGCAATTAATCTTCTTCTTGGCTGGTTCAGCTGGTTTTTTTACGTCTTCATTCTCGACGTTTTGGCAATTCCTGATGTACATGTCATAGTCCTTGGTTCCCTATTACAAAGTTAGAAACTCTCAACCATGTGTTGTTCTGATACTTGTTGTTGTCGAGTCAACGCACCGTTGTCGGGGGGTGGCCATTACAGAGAACCTCATTGTCCGCGGTGTTTGCTGCGTTGGCAAGGCCGGCGCCAAGGAGCAGCAAGCCGGAGAACATAAATGATGGGATATGCATAGTTGCTCTGCGGAGATGTGTCTGTTTGCTAGGTTTTCTAAACAATCCTACACGAGTAGAGGTTGAGAAGCGAATAGAGGGTGATGGCTGCAGGAAGAAGGCTGCAGAGTTGAGATGGACTGCAGTCTTAAATCACAATCGCCGAGTACGTCTTTAAAAGAAACTCGAATTTTTATAGAGAATATGCGTTACTCGCTCAGAGAAAGTGAAACGGTCGCATAAGAACAGGTTATAATAGCATAAACAGCAAGGGCTTAATTGACTTAGCTTATGTCATGTAGTTCGATTTCGGCAAATCTAAACCTTGGTCGATATTGAGTACAAGGCCCATAAGCGTCAGAGAGATGATGGACTTAAGATCCGCAAGGGGCATAAGCATAAGAGAGATGATGGACTTAAGATCCGCAAGGGGCATAAGCATAAGAGAGATGATGGACTTAAGATCCGCCAGGCGCATAAGCATAAGAGAGATGATGGGACTCAATATCCGCAAGGCGCAGACTTTGCTAAATCTAGTCTGTTTCATCGTTAGCCTATGCCGAAGCAACCGAACCCTATAAAGTTCATGCGACATGGGGTAATGATGAAACAAGTGTCACTTTTCGCACTATACAGGTGCCATTAGTACTTAGTATTTCATGTCTTTCCCACCAAGGGTTATATCCTCAGTAGTGCGAATTATCAGGACTTTCAACACCAAAATGTCGAGATACCACCAACTTCGAGTCACGATGAGCGACTCAGACGACGAGCAAAGTCCTCCTCCACTATAGTCTAGATTATTCAATTCATTTACCAAGGTGCACGAACTGTTATGGCATCTAGATTAGCGAAATAGCGCTGCACTTGCCAAGAAAAGAAACAGTGCTCCTCGGCTAATGAAGAGCGCACCAACTGTTGCAATTCATACCCTCCGTTGTAATGACCTTGGCCATACATGCACGAGAAGAGACAAGCTTCAAAATACAACTACATTAAGCTCAGTTGCCCGTTTAAGATTACTGCCAAAACGACAAAAGACTGAAATGCGAGGTTGAAGTACAACGTAATCATCAGCTTGCTCAATTACGGGCATTCCGCCAATCCTGCCACACATCCTGCACAGCGAAAAATCTAAAGTTTTTCTTTATCACGAATGTAGGGCGCATAGAAAAAGATTTGCAGTGCGAGTAGCATTACTGGGTGGCATGATATTATCAGGAGCACAAGGCTAGTTTACTCGGCTAACGGCAAGTGCCGAATTAAAGGGTGAAAGCATTAAGTGCGCACGCCTAGTATTACAGTTGCCAAGAAAGTAATAAAAATCTCCAACTTCAAAGACAATTATAGACATGTCGTGTGTTTATGCCTGAAAATCCTTTGTCTTGTTTCAGAGTATTGCTGGCGTGCAGGGTGGGTTTATATTGTCATGAGTCGTAGCGCGGGCGTCATTGCTCATGCAAATATCTATAATGCTGCTAATAAATCATAATGCGAAATTTTGTGCGCATCTGCAATTCCAATACTAGATGCAGTCTTCATATAAGTAGACACATGTGTGCTCTGTATTTCTACAGGGTTAGTAGAGTGCAATACAGTCATCTCGGCGAGAAACAGTCTTTTCTTTTTCCCTTTTTTTTTCTAAAAAAAAAAATCACTTGCACAGTCTATCAAGATGATTTTCCCAAAGATTGCGCTTGTAGTCTCTGTTCTCGTTTCCAGCATCGCCGCCTCGCCTTACAAGACAAAGTCTGAAGAAAAACGAGGTCAGAATGTCATTATCGGGTACAGAACTGTTGGAAAGGTGCGTCAAACAATGGACAATGTTGCCCCTGCACCTTGCCTGGTGGCACTTTATTTCAACAAATTACTGACGGCGCTCCTCAGGCACAAGCACAAGATTACATGGCACGAAAGACGGTGACATTTACAAGAGCTTCTCAGGGCCAGCAAATCGGCGACGGCGTCTACACGTCTCCCGAGCCTGGCGAATGGCCTGTTACCCCCGCTGAACCTTGGTTCGTATTCATTCTGGAACAAAAAACATGGATTGAAAAAGAATCCAAGTATTATTGCAGGACTAACGGTTGGCAGGTATTGCGCCATCTTCGCCGATGCGGAGGCTCTCACTAATGCGGCCAAGGTGTGGGTGCCGAAGGAGAGCTGGTTCAAGACGGCGGACATTGACAGTTTCATAACGTCTCAAGGCTTGAACCCACTCAAGACAATGCGCATGTCATTGGTTGGCAACTATGAGAACCTACAGCAGATGTTGATCCCCAAAGGGCTGCTCAACAGCGAAGGCGGTGGCCTGGGCCTCTCGGTGCTGTGCAAGGATAATCTGGAAGAGTTGCCCAAGGCGCGAGTAGACTACAAGAGCCGAGAATGGAAGAATGCCAAGGGCGAGGTGCAGGAGCCTACCAGTGCTGCTGCTAAAGAAGAAGCCGCTGCCGAAGAAGAGGCTGCTGTCGAAGAAGAAGCTGCTGCTACGGAAGAAGGTGCTGCCGCAGATGCGATTGGCGACGCCGACCTCCAGGCCGCGCTCAAGGCAGGCGAGGTCGGCGAGTACAGGTTCTATGCTGCTGCTCTTGAAGGTGCCGAGGGTGCCGCGGCTGAGGCCGCCGGGGTAGATGCTGCAATTGCCGAGGCCGACGCAGTGGCTGCCGAAGTAACTGCCGCCGACGCGGTCGCAGATGCCGCGGTTGCTGAAGCTGGCGAATCGGCTATACTTGGGGAGCTGGTTGAGATTGTCATTGAACTGTGAGAGTGAACTGGTAGTGTTGTGCTATTAACTAGATAGTAGACAATGCCTTGGTTAGGAATCAGAACCACGTGGGTACAGTTGACTTGTCTTGTTTACTTGCCAAAGCCACAAAAGTACTGTAAAACATCACCTGAATCATTATATAGCCTAAAAGGCCTTTACTTCGTTATTCAGCCGTGGATCGTATAGAGTACACCTCTCTAGAGTATATACATTGACTCGCTCAGCTTCAATTCAAGTAGGGCTCTGATATCCTGTAACCGATCAATCTGGCTTCTCATTTCGGAGAGATGGTCCTGTTCTTCCTGTTCTTGAACGGCATACAATGCCATCATCAACTTGTCCACCGTCTCATGAGCAGCTTCCTCTTCGCATTGCAACTCTAAAGCGATATTCTTGTTGGAAGCGATGACAGATTTCGCACCGGCGAAATTTGTATCCAAAGCCTGGTTCAACTGGTAGAACACGGGTTGAGTACCTGTGAATGAGGATTTCAGCAGGCCGTAAAGAAAATCGAGGATGAACGTCACTTTTGTTGATATTATCGAGTCACTCGCTTTCAATTTCTCATCGCTGCTCGCGAGCTTCCATCTTGCGCTCGCACTCTGGTTCTTGGCCCTATCTAGCAGAACAGAGATTTCGTCTAGGGTTATTTCTGGTAATGGTTAGTCTTGGTCGCTGGCTGTCGAAAACCACTGTGGCAGACAACAACTCACCTCTTGAAAAAGAGGACTCCCAATGGGCCAAGAAAGCCTTGGTGCAAGCTGCGGCCGTGGCCGCTGCATAGGCCTGCCACTGCTTGCTCTTGTGACTATCCGCGTAGTCGCATGCACCTTTTATTAGTATGCAAGGAAAGGTCCCCCAAACACCAGCACCTTCCATCTCAAAGGCTATAACCTTCTCTCTTGCGACAATAGCATCGCGATGCCCCCCAGATTTCATCACAGTATCGCCAGACGCAAACAGACCGAAATGGATAGCAGGTTGTAGACTGCTACCATCATTCTTTAGACGACTGCGGGGCACTAGCTCGCCGCTGCATCTGGCTTCGTCGCACGATTGCTTGTCACCACTATGGCGATAGGTGGCAGAAAACAGTCTATCTTTGGCTATTCCCGGATATTGTGCAGAATCCTCCAGCTGAACCTGAAGAACACCAAGGTTGAAAGCTGTTTCAAGGCTAAAAGCCTTGCGTTGGACTTTTAACTTGGCAAGTATCGCACGTATCTCATTGCTTGGTCTTTCCAGCGACTCCAAGGGCCTGTCCTTGCGCACAAATGTGTCCGGGAGCTGCTGTCCCAGGTCATGTTGCACTATTCCCTCACTGATGATGACGTCTCCAAGAAGAATTTCCTCGCGCTGCGAGTCCAGCTCGGGCGTAAATGGGCTCACACCGCATACGCCAACCACCACGGCTAGTTTTATGTTTGGGAATGTTGACCGGCAGCCCCTCGCCACACCTGCGGCACTAGCCTTTCCCATACTCGGCATGTAAGCTAGCACAACATTGTGTTGGCCGATGGATCCGATCGAGTAGGCGTTGGAATCGCCCTCTGCCCTGTCAAAAGTGGGCCAACGGCAGTCGAAGAGGGCTTTGCAAGCTGCGGCTTCAAAAGGTAGAGCGCAGATGAGCGCAATTTCATAGCTGCGGCGGCTGGTAGGTCTCGGCAAGTTGGGCAAGGGCATATTCATTGCTCAACGCAACAGAAATGCACCAAGTTTAGGAAGCCGCCGTCGTGGCTCAGCATTACCCCGCGTTGAGCAAACATGCTTGACTTGGCTGAAAAGTCATGGTACGGGCGATTGGCTTAAGAAACCGATTCTTACATAATACATTCCATGAAATAAACTCGGTAGCAATCAGTGCTCTGCTGCAAGTAAGCCACCCCTTCAACGCCGTCGCCTTGTATTGTTGCTGCTGCACAGTTTAGCGCTAGTAGCATCTCCTCTATAGGATTAAGCGGCACCATCAAACAGCAGGACCGGAATGATTGTGATGGAACAAGAGAAATTAATGGGCACAATGGGAGTCTATTTCGTCCATGGCTGTATGCAGTCACAGTCGCAGTATAACTTGAACCAGTGTTTGCCAGTTCATCTCGATGATCTATTTCTTTGCCAGGTGTTGGTAAAGTCTTTTGGAAAGGGCCCGACTCAACAATCACAATTGTGTACGCTCCCAGGCCGCAATTAGTGCCCCGAAGCACTTATAAGCTAGCTAACGTTAGCCAGTGGACCCCACGCTGGCCTATTGTCGACGATGATTCCATATTGGATCAATGCTCTCCGCCTTTCTGGGGCCGGCCGATTTTATAGAGAAGCTAGTAGCTCAAGCCCAACTTCAACCCACACAACCCAACAACGGCTTCACACAGCAGGCAGGAAAAATGTCCATGAACTTTGACGACTGTGCCACCATCCGTCAAGGGTTCCCCAGATCCTTCCCGGACACGCCAGGAAATGTCCTTGAGCAATTTAGCATGAGCGGCAAGGTGACCGTCGTCACCGGCGCTGCCGACGGTCTGGGCTACGCGGTGGCAGAGGCAATCGCAGAGGCCGGGGGCAACGTAGCCTTTTGGTATAATTCGTACGTCTTACATGCTGTCTCCAAGTTATTCTGCAGTCACATGTTTATCTTTATAGAAACGATGCCGCTATTTCAAAGGCGAAAGCTCTCGGCGAGCAGTGCGGTGTTCGCACCGCGCCGTACCAGGTCGACGGTGTGTTAGGTGCAGCTCCATTCCTCACAAGTATATACTGACTGCAATCATCTAGTTTCCGATCCGGAGCAGGTGCAAAAGGCCACGGCCAAAGTCGTACAAGACTTTGGCAAGATTGACGTCTTTGTTGCAAATGCTGGTAATTTTCGCGCAACCCTCTTCCCATGTTTCGCGCTCATAATCGACAGGAATGGCCATTTCGAAGCCAATTCTCGAGCAGACTTTACCCGAATTCAACCAGCAAATGTCGGTAAATGGTGGGTACCACCAATTCAAGCCCATCGATAATGTCTGACTGTTGAGCAGTGAATGGCGTGGTTTACTGCGCAAAATATGTCGGCCAAGTGTTCAAATCCCAAGGCTTTGGAAATTTAATCATCACCTCCAGCATGAGCGGCCACATTGTCAATGTGCCGACCGATCAGCCAATTTACAACGGCACCAAAGCTTTCGTCACCCACTTTGGAAAGTCGTTGGCTCGGGAGTGGCGGGACTTTGCACGGGTCAACATTGTGTCTCCTGGCTTCTTTGATACGAAGATGGGCGCTAGCCCTGCTGCTGAGAATGAAGCGTATAGAATGGCGGTGCTTGGGCGACAAGGCCACGTCAAGGAGATTAAAGGCATTTACTTGTACCTTGCTAGTTCTGCATCGTCTTATACGACAGGTTCGGACATTTTGGTCGACGGCGGCTATGTATTGCCTTGAGATGACTCGAGTCAATATGACGTTTTTCTCTCTCTTTCTGGCAAGCGTGAGAGCTTGGTCAGAAGTCATCAACTATAAATTCAGATTTTTTCGCAACTCATTAAATACGTTGTGCATTGCCTTTTAAAAAGCTCCAAGTAATAAAATAATTCTGTCGAGGACCCACGACTTGAGGTGTGCCGACTGCAGAAACACACGTAATGCGTGCGACGTGGCGGCACCGTTTTGATTGTGTGAATCTTAGCGCAGCACTTTTTCTTATCCCATAGCGCAAGTATTCAATTTATACTGCTTCCAGTTCGAAGTGAAGCTGCTGGAACGAGAGGTGAAGACATATCATATATTGCGTGACTCCGCTCTGGTACCGGCATTGCTTGGATACGTATTTAAAGAATCACGCCTGCGGCTGCAGTAGCGTGGTAACCGTATTCAATATCATTGCACATAAAGGAAATAAGTCGGACATCTGAACATGTACGGCCATAGCCGAGTGAACAGTCTGGATCCCGTCCGATCTCCGATAGACAACCACTTGAGCGCCAGATTAGTAGTTGGGTCGGTGACGACCAGCGAACACCGGGTGCTGTACGTTTTTCTTTTTTTATGACTTTTTATCCTCTGTGAGGTGTTAGGCAAGAGGTCCCAATCGTGCATAGGCATGTCTGAAGGCGCCTTCTAACATTTGACTAGGTCAGCCCTCTAATTACTTAATCAGCCTGCGAAGTAGGGGGTTCTCTCTGCTCTCTTGTTGAGGTTGACCGTAATCTCCCCTTTGCTCGCAATGACTATGGACACGGGCTTCTGCGCTGGCCCGCTTATACTCGAGCTATGTACCTCACATTCTCGTTTCGGCCAAACGAGTCCCGCGCACAAGGAGTGGAACAAAGGCGGTTCCTTAGCTTTAAGGAGAATTAGTAGCAGCTTCGCAAGAGATAGATAACCATGGTTTTACTCGGCTAGCATGTTTCATTCTAGAGTAGCTAGCTGTAGGTGTTGCTATTTTAGGATACAAGTCAACTAATTTCATCAACAGTCGCAGCTGAGCCGGAATATTAAGCCTAATTCATGACAAGACCACGAGTTTTACTATTCCTTAGGTCCACAGTATTGCTTGGTGCGCCATACAAGGTACAGGTAATCACCACCGCGGCCCTCGTTAATATCATCTGACTTGTGGTGCCAGCCATTTGGAGGGTTGTGATGCGCTTCACCAGTCCTCCAGAGGGCAACATCAGTAACGAAGCTGTAGTAAAAAAAAAATTAGACCCAGTAAAAAAGCTTGCATTATAGAGGCGAACATACTAGGTAGCATTCATATCATTAGATAATGCGAGGTAGCGGTAGTCACCGCCGGCACCCTTAGCCAGGTCATCACGCGTATCATCAGAATCACGGCGAATTTCAACCCATAAGTTGTCAACCATCTGCTTGGAGCTTGGCGCACGGCAGATGGTAAGCCAAACATATCTAGTATTTAAGTTGAGGTTATTTCCTTTTTCCAAAGGGGGTAGGATAATATATGAAGCTTACTCGCCACCAAAGCCCTTGTTAATATCGGCAGACTTGCCATTGATCTCGTTGATGGAGCCACCTGGCTTGCCATCGCTATAAGAGGTCTGCTTTTTATCAGGGAAGTCACCAATTATAATTGAAGGAATGCTCATACCTCGAACCAAGAAAGGAATTCACTATGGTTGCGAGTAGAGCCCGGAGGATCGGAAGGCATCTTGAGAGAAGGGCTGAAAAGACAACAATTGAATAGTCAGAGTAATCATGGAGGGATATGATTTCTGAACCCAAGGTAGGACCACAGATCTTATTTATATAGAAGACACGCTTACAGAAATTTCCCTCAGGAGGCACAGGTCTAATGACGCACGAGCTATATATAACGACCTGTGGCTAACCCTCACTACGAGACTATGGCATAGGTATAATAGCCTGATACATCTACTATTATAGTAATTAGTTCATTTTTAGGTATGCTTATTACCTGGGCAAGCGGGGGAAACAAAGATCGCCGACCCACACAACCACCACACACAACCACCACATACAACTACCACACACAACCACCGCACACACCTACCTGACCGGCGATAATATTGTCCGCCCATCGAGATGTGGGCAATGGCGCGTGGCTATGAGGAATGGCATCGCAGTGGCAGGTTCTGCGCGGCGACGGGTCAGCAGCTGGATCTCAGTCGCCTGAAGGCGTGTTCCCAGAGAAAGCAGGCGTTGGCTTGCCGTAAATGTTGCTATAGGGCCTTTTGCCCCTGTCGACGTAGACCACTCGGTAGGACTTAGTACTTGTAAAGCATGACTCTGGTGCTGTTCATTGCGGTGGGAAACCGTGTAGAGGGGGGAGCGTTGTAGTGGGTTCGGACGATATCGACATGGTCGCCGATCTTGTAGAAGTTTATAAAGATTCCAAGGATTGTCTCTGCTTTCGTATACGGAGAGAGACGATGGTGTATTTTCGATTTAAAGTTTTTGCAAACTGCACCTCGACGCAGAAGCCTGAGATAAG
This sequence comes from Beauveria medogensis, assembly GCA_030778325.1. NCBI lineage: Eukaryota > Fungi > Ascomycota > Sordariomycetes > Hypocreales > Cordycipitaceae > Beauveria > Beauveria medogensis. Next base: position 51,831 of record JAPFRM010000564.1, read on the forward strand.
AAGAAACTTTTTTATTGATGAGACTGACTCAGTCCTTTTCCGCAGTAACTGGCACCTGTTTCTCATAATTTTAAGCGTGAACAATTTTATCTATCAAGACGTGTACGAGAGTGTTGGCAAGGCGACAGTATATTAGCTCAGTCGAAAGAACTTTACGTCACAATCAGACGGCGACAACCTTGACCATCCTATTGTTTTATACTGCAGACATTTATTAGCTATTAATAGCATGCACAGCCTTGAAACGGCTTTTCACTACTAAGCCGCTAGATGGATCCATCTGCTGGGACGTGTGGATAGATCTGGCTAGGGCCCGTAGACTAGCTTAGAAGAAAGCTATTTAAAAAAGAACAAAAGAAAAAAAAAATGTCTGTGATAGTCGACACTAGTATACAGACTCGGAGTGATTTACGGTCAGAGTTATCAGTGCAAAACCCCATTGTCCGGACTATCTACCACTTGCCATTCTCCAGCAAAACAAGCCAAAAAAAAAAATCTTTTTTCAGTATAGCCAACACAGTCAACCACGTCCTGCCATTCTTCATTGCCGATTTAGTTCTTGAAAAGAAGATCAAACCTAGTTCGCCGACAGCTTCTTGGCCTCGCAGAAGGGGACATTATTTGCCGGGTGAAGCTTGCAGTGCTGATTGGCGGCACACTCTCCAGCAGTCTAAGAAACAGGGAGAACGGTTTTAGTCCAAGTCAAGTATTGTCACGGGTATGTGTGTAGAAAACTTACCACCCACCTGCCGCTCGCGTTGCAGGTCAACCAAGTCTGAATGTCCGTGCCCGGCCTATTCCCGCATGCATACGTAGCTGGCTTGCAAAGCTCAACTAGAAAGCCATCCCGAACGGCCTGCCATACCGGCATGGCTAGATGATACTGTATTCCGTTACCAGGCTGCTCGAACCAAGGTGCGATCGGCCCAGCCTCCACAGTGAGATCCTTAATGACTTCATAGACGTGATAATTGTACAGGGTTCCGCTAAGGTCTGTTAAAACACATACTTGCAAATCCTTGAAGGACTGGAGATAAAAGAACTTACTCGGAAAATTTGGGGTCTGTTGCGAGGTTCGCCGGGACCAAGGATCGCTGTTCGTATGGAGTACCCCAGGGTGCCAGGAAAGTTCCATTCTCATGACCAACGCGGTCAACCTTGTCGCCTGGGCAGAGAGTGTGGCTGCTCTTAATAGCTTCCCCATCATTTCCGAGCTCAAAACCGTCCTTGGGAGGATATTCAAACCACCCTTTGCCGTTGCCATACTTTTGCAGAAAGGCAGCGGGACAAATCTCGCCAAAAGGCGTATAGTTGTCAAGAATACCCCCAAGTTCGCCCTTCATACTATACTTGTCCTTGACTAACGCGAGAGGACCAAGGCGACTGTCGCCGCAGACGTACTGACCTGCGAAAGTAGTGCTCTCCACGCCGCTGCAAAGGTCATTGGCATCGCACTTCACTGCGTTCTCTGCCCTGTAGGACAGAAGTGGGCTGGCGGAAGCCAGGAGGGCCAAGGAAAGAGTGATGACAGGAGTGATGACCGGCATAGTGAAAGAGGTGCTCTTGGAGTTGGAAGATAGAGGCTTGATAAACGACTTGGGAAAGGATGAGTCTGTGACTTGACTGCGTTGCTGTCTAGGCAGAGAGACATGCCTTCCTTACGAGATCAGTTCTACTTATGTACTTTTCAGAGCTCTTCTCTTCCTCGTATACTTGATATAGCTGGGTGAGGTTATACCACAAAACCTCTGCTGCCATGACAGATGGACCGCACCTTGGCTTGTGGGTTACTCTTCGATCAAAATTCTGCCTCGCCATATTAGCGTTGACCGAAAAGTCGGCGTAGAAGAAGCATTGAGACAACTCCTCGCTCGTGTTTGACTCCACGCACGGCATAATATAGAAACGTCCACCCAATAAGTGGGTTTGTCGTTTTTGTAAGCGTAAAGATTTAGAGTTAAAATTAGACTAATAGTATAGGGCTGTGCCATCCTGCAGAGCTTGGACAAGAGTCACGAGTTAATTCCTGTTGGAAACTGATAGCGCGACACACCTACCACAACCATGTTGTCACAACATTCTATCTGCTAAAATCACCGGGCGTAATGAACAATGAATTTATACGTAAAGTTGTACGACTTGCGTATGGGAGGAGTGTTCAAATTGCTTTCGTAGATCTCAACTCAGAGATAAAGTTGTACACCTGAAAATGTGCATTTGCAACACGCTAGCCCCTTTAGCAAGACCTGTAGTAGCATGAGTCGCAATCTAATTGACAGAACTCCGCTGTTGAGTCGTAATGACATGTCTGATAACGTCTAAAGGGTATCAAGGAAGGCATTTGGTCCATCTAGAGAGACAAAGTTGGCCGACTTGGTCACGTTATATGTCGGTTCGTAAAGTTGATCGCTTTATCCTTACTAGAACTCATAGAAACATAAAAAGACAGGAGCAGGTTTTTTTGGAGTGGTGATGTACATGGTTTGAGCCGCTGTGTTGCGCCTGTTCCTCGGCCTTATTTCCGTCCCTTACTTATTGATGTGAACAGAAAATCACCAAAAGAGGCGGCATTCCTCGCCGGCAAAACAGGCCACAACAGCACAGCGACAACCAAAGTTGTAACGTCTTGGCCGAAAATACTCCAGTTACATCGGCTGGTCCGACACCTTAGCAACAGTCTATGCAATCAAAACCTGTAGAAGCTTCCTCGCATAGAGTAGGCTGTATGCTCAGCTAGGGTCAGCGCTAAGCGAACGATCAGAATCCACCGAACATACTTCCACATAACGTAGGCTATTCGTTCCCCTTTGGGCGAGTTCCTCCCCCACCTATGCAACGTGGGAATACCCCCGTCCTAATTGCCGCGAGATCATTGCATAAAGTAGCGGACTTAGTACATAAAACTCTAAAGCAGGGACACATGGTTTATGTATACCGATTATATGCAAGCAATCATAACTACAACTAATGAAAGAGAAACCGGGGTGACAACGCCGCGGTAAAGTCTTGGGTTAAATTCAGAACGGGTTCACCAGCATGACAGCCTCAAACGCTCAGCCAAAGATGAGGCTATTAGCCGCGTGAGCCTCAGCTTGTCAGATTTAAATTTGTGTTTCTGAAAAAATGTATTCACATCCATCAAGAACGACTGCCGTGAACACACCCACAGCCACCCTCTCCTCCTACCTCAACCCCACCAATACAAGGGCTGGGGAGTCGCTTGTTGGCAGCTCGGCTCAACACGACAAGTCAACAGCGGCCGGGCTAATGTAAGGAAGTCATCACCAAGTCAGGATGTGATCAAGAAGTCGTTGTACGTAAAGTGTGCAGGAGGTCGAACTAACTCCTGGATTGCCACCCAATGGTTTGGTCCGACCGCGGCGCACTTTGGAATCCAAGCGGGGGCAACATGGACAAGAAGACTGCGCACGTATAGTTCTTAGTTGTTTCTTTACGGAGGACCAATAACAGAGCACCCTTGGGGCTTTAACCACAAAAAAAGGGGGGGATGAAAGTAGTTCGCCGGCCCTTGGTGTGTAATAGTCTCGAGGCAATTTTTGTCTCTTAATCGAAAGCTACTCTTAGAAAACCAGGGTTTATAGCTTTGGTAAAGTTTTCAATTTTAAAATACGTCTAAATAGAGGCATATTAAAGAAAAGCAATCAAGCTTTCTTGGAATAACGTTGAAGTGAAGCCGTTTCTAGCTGGTTGTAGACGATTGTGTATCTACTGAAGGACCGAGAGTAAGTAGACCGTAGAGAAAACGTACAACTATGTAATTTAACCAGAGACTAGCAAGGTAGTAATAGCTTTATTATATAAGTAGACCTAGCTATATAGATAATGAGCTAGAGTAGGTTGAAATTGAGTATATAATTAGCTCATAAGAAAGTAGGTCTAGGTTCCGCTCAATATCCAACAGACATGGCAGACTACCGCTATTCCTAGCTTCAATATCAGCACCTCTATTAAGAAGTAGCTTATAAAATATCTTGCGTTCTCTCTCAGTGGACCAACAAAAGCGCCGTTCGGCCACTACGATGCTCGGGCTTTACGCTCGCGCCTGTCACGAGTAGCAGGAGCCTACCTTATATGAAGCTGTTTTATAGAGGCGCACCTTTTATAGTTTGAGGCTTAGCAGTCCACCGCCTCTTCTGCCCTCCCTTTTTTAGTTCAACAGGCCATTCCACAAAAGTAGGCATTTAACCGTCTTCTACATGCTCTTTCCACTAGAACCACGGTATCCGTAATGCATTCTCCAGCCACTCGGGCATTCTCGGGCCAACTGTGGGAATCCGTGATTTCCTATAAGATGGTTTTCAGACGATGAAACGTGCTAGCGAGTGTTTTCTTGGTTATCTTGCCCCTGGTATGGGCGTAGCAAATTATGTGTATCGCTGAATTCATCGTTCGGTCGTAACCGTAATGCCACGTTATCGTTATAATCCTGTATTATGCCACCGTGTGGATTTATTGACACTGAGACTATGGGAGAGATGCTTTTTAGTTTCCACCGTCGGTCAATGTCGTTTTTTTTTTTTTGGCCCGTGATTCAATGAGAACTTCCTTCCGGGATGGCCCGAGGACCCCAACGGCCTCATTCGGAGCCAGGACATGGATTACTTTTTCCAAGATTTCAAGATATTATTAGTGCTCTACAACCGCTCCTTTTTAAGCCTTCCCTGAAACTGTGCGCTATATAACTCCTTCATGTCGATGCCAAATACCAGCGCGTAAACGGGAGCTAGGCTGCGAGGTCCGCACGGCCGAGCGTCACCACTCGCTCGCCGCTTGTCGAAGAAATTCTGAAAAAACGCCCCGAGTGCTGCATCAAATCTTTGTCCTTGCTGGGAGGGGATGTTGGCCAGCCCAGCGAGATGCTCCTGCTCCTGCTCGACCCCGGGAATCGTGTCTACAATGGCTGCTTCTACCGCATCCGCTTGCTGTTGATTAAAATATGGGAGGCTGATGTAGTGAGGGTGAGTAGTGCTGTTGATTCGTCGTGCTGCGTTGGCATCTTTTTCCACGTTGATGAAGTCGTGGATGAGGAGGCGCATCTTGAAGCCGAGAATGGGGTCCGCGGCGACGGCAGATGTTGTAGTAGGCAGCGAGTAAGTTGGAGTTTCGGTGAGCTTGTGCTCCATCTTGAGCTTGTTCTTGTTCATTTTTGCAAATGTGAGGCTGTGGACGATGGTTGGACCTGAGGCTTCAAAGAGAATACCTCTGCTAGGTGAGCTAGAAGTATGTGAGAAAGGACGAATAAATGATAGAAAGGAAGATGGGCAGAGAGGAAAGAAGAGAAAGGGATGATTAAGAGGAGAAGAAGAAGAAAAAAAAAGAGCATTTGGTGGCTTAAGGGTGGTGAAAACCTTGATTGGTTTTCTCATTGTCAAGGTGACCTAGATACCTAAGGTACTTGGTCGCACTGCCTTCACATTTGCGTACTCAAAAATATGTCTATTCTAGTGGCCACAGATCTATGTGGCAGTTCCAAGCGTCAAGAATATTAAGCGGCGGGAAAGAATGACTGGTAGCGGTTGTGAGGCAGGCTGATATGCACATCCGCGTAGTCGATTTTCACAACCAAGAAAATTAAATAATTTTACTCCACGATCGCTGATTTAGGAAGTCTAAAGGCTAATTCGGTAGGGCTGAGGCGGCCGGCTGAAGACTGCTAGTTAGTACTTCTATTATAGCGTGGTTAACTAGTGTCTTCAAGTACCTTTGATCCACTCATACCATTAGTCAAGGCCCCTGTAAGTGACTTTGGAGCTTCAGCCTCTCCTCGGCAGTCAAGGGATATTTAGCTATAGGTATTCAAGTTGACCGTTTCTATTCTAGACCGACACTGCCCGCGTCATAGCCCTGTCCCTTGCCCACTCCCATGCCGGGTCGTCGCCCAGATCCGCGCACCCGCTTTGTGGCTATGCCACATGTGGCGGAGGGCGCATGCCGATTGCAAAAATAGTATCCTTTTGTTATGATGAAGAGCTTTTTTACAAGGTTCTTCCAAGTATCAGGCAATCAGGTTGCGTCCGGGTAGGCGCTATTACCGGGTCCTTGGGTTCGCTTCTGCTTTTTTTAGTACTATCTTTTATTTGTGATGAGGAGCTTTACTGCAAAATTCCAAGGTAACGGAATTCGTCCGGGCAGTCGCCACTTCGGCTTCCTCGGGCGATAACACTGCTCTTTCTATCAGTACATGCCGTCGAGATCTCTCAGCCTCTTCTTTTGCAGCTAGTCCCTTTTAGGAATGACTGCACTCTGCGTCGCATGAAGCCACGGAAATTCCCTTCCGGGCACAACTCTAAAAGCACTGCTCTAAAAAGCTAAACTTGGCCATCTTTCTCCATACATGGAAAATGACTTGTAGCTTTTGCTAATCTATTTACGTCCTAGGCTCTCCTATGGCATCTCGACTGTGGCTGACTCGCACCGCTCTCGTGGCTCTTGATGCAGAAGACGGACTACACCCAACAGCCGATCGGCGTAGTGACACTGAAAAATCGCAAGGGGTCAACAAGGTGCTGCTGCCCAACGACAGTAGGCATTCCACAAAATTTCGAATTTTGACATCTATATCTCCTTGTGGTCGATTGCGCCAAGTTTCGAATTCGAAAAGACCTACTCTATTCTAAAAGACATGGCTGTAATGAAGAGAACGTCGACCGCCAGTAAAGACAAGATCGGAAGCCAATTTCGCTAGTCTAGCTTCAGCCACCTTTTCAGAGGGTCCGGCGTCATGACAACAGGCTCGCGGCAGTACACGATGTACTCATCATCGTCCATGATGGATTTGTTTCCTTCTGCTCATTTATCCCACATTTCAGCCCTAGTGATGGTGCATAGTGCCAAGTGTAACTTGATATATCATCCCGGATATAGGCGTGGCTATGGAAGGGTGACAGACCATATACATGTAAAGTTTATATTGTATAATATTAATGTCTATATCATACTAATATCGTCAGCCTTGATTACCCTATCAAGGCTCGCAAGGGAATCTCTAGAATCCTGGTTTCAAGCTTCTCAAGGCGGATACTCCAGTCATGCCACCTTTGACATGGGAATACTCCGAGCATAAAAGGACGCCATCGCCGCCACCAGTGTAGAGCAGTATCCATCAACCATTACTCACTACCAAAGACCGACACAACTCTCTACGAAAATGACTGGCCTCACATTCACCATTGCTTCAAGCATCCTGCTCGCCCAGGCTGTTCTTGGCCAGGTGCGTTCCATTACCAAGGCGCTCAGCAGTGCCTACAACTGTCTTTCTGTTTCATGGCCAATTGTTCCAGTCACTAATCGCAGTTGTTTCAACAGAACCAGTGCCCGAACGGCTGGGGATCTACCCAGTTCAACAACAACGACGTTCACTGCTGCTACGGCTCAATGACCGTCAACAACAACGAGGGCTTCTGCTGCGTCCACGGCAGCGGTGGTTCCGGCGCCATTGCAATCGACGTTGGCGACTGCTTTCCCTTCTGCTCCGACTCGGCGAGTCGAAATGTTCAGATCGCCTCCCCCTCGCAGAAGTGCATTGACAATGTCCCATTCTCGGCCGCGGATTATTCGCAGCGCGTCTCAGCCGCGTCCAAGTTGGCGGTAGCATCGCAGACGGGTGGTTCTCAGATTGGCAGCAACAGCGCCTCGGCCACCAAGGCTCCGTCTCCGACCGGCAGCAACGGCGCGGCAGGCAACAATGGCGCGGCGGGCAGCAACGGCGCGGCAGGCAGCAATGGCGCGGCGGGCAGCAACGGCGCGGCAGGCAGCAATGGTGCGGCGGGCAGCAACGGCGCGGCGGGCAGCAACGGCGCCCCAGCCACCAAGTCTCCGTCTCAGACCGGTAGCAACGCCTCCTCGGGCAGCAACGGCGCTTCGGGCAGCAATGGTGCGGCGGGCAGCAACGGCGCGGCGGGCAGCAACGGCGCGGCAAGCAGCAACGGCGCCCCCGGCAGCAACGGCGCCCCGGCCACCAAGTCTCCGTCTCAGACAGGCAGCAACGGCGCGCCCGGTAGCAACGGCGCCTCGGCCACCAAGTCGGGCTTGTCCTCCGGTGCGACGGGTGCGGCTGCGTCAAGCTCGGGCAGCAAGAGCAACTCCGCTTCCATCGTCATCACCAACGCGGCCTCCTCTGTTACCCACGGCCTTGTTCAGGTCGGTGGCATTGTGGCTGTGGCAGCCATGCTGGCTATTTAATGGTGCATGATTGCCCCAGGAACAGCCTACACACCCATGTACTATTATCTTTGAGCAGGCCGCTCTGGCACTTGCATTAGATGGGCAAATAAGTGCCTATAAATAGCTCTAATAATTCCTACCATTTATTATTAGCTAGAAATAACTCTCCACTTTTTCATAGCAGCTTTGTGTACGGAGTAAGTGATGACTTTATTTGAGGCTCCCTGCTATAAGAGGAAGTATTAACTAGACTTTACCTTCTGGGGAACCCTAGTCGGGGCTTAGCTCTTGCGTTGGACGGGATTTTTGACAGTAATCTCTGTGGCAGTAAATGCATGCAGAGTGTGGTATGGGCAAGTTATATGCCTTGCCGACAAGGAAGACAGGAATGCCTACAAAGTTTGAGCACTCATGCCTGCCAAGTTATATCCCCGTCATGGAACAAGGTTCATTTTTGCAGTGAAAGAAATATCAGACGGATATAATAATACTCACGCACCCCAGTAGGGCTGCAGGGCCCAAGGCAGCAGTATTTTCTTGCCGCTTTAGCCCCACTTTGACTCTGAGCAGCCTCGACTTGTGCCCTGCTTGTTCCATCGCATCTGAGAAAAACAGCATCACACCGACTTGAACCTATAAAACGATATAGGGCGCTGGTACTTGGGTATGACGACATCTACCATCAGTCCGGCCGCTTTTATATCTTTGCCGTCTCTCATTACAATCCTGCATTTCTTCAACTACCATGAGCGCTTCACCTCCACCGACTCCGCCCTCACGACCTGTACTTGATGAAGAGCGGAGATTCAAGACCATAACTTCGCCATGCGAGTGGATTGAGGATTATCGTCCCGGTGGATACCATCCAGTCTTGCTCGGCGACGTCTTCAACGAGAATCAATACAAGGTCATCCGCAAGCTTGGTGAAGGGTCTTTCTCGACGGTCTGGTTGGCCCGTGACGAGCGGCAAGTCACGTCGTGCACGCGATCTTGGTGTGCTTTACTAATCCGCTCAAAGGAATCAAAGATACGTCGCACTGAAAATTCTTGTCGCGGAAGCTTCCGGTCAGGCAAGCGAAGTGCGCATCTTGCAGCACCTAGCAGCTGTTGCTCCAGCAGAGGAGCAACGCTACATCACGCAACTGCTTGATGAGTTCCAACACCGCGGCCCTAATGGAATCCATAAATGCCTGGTTTTCGAGCCCATGGGTCCAACTGTGGACTACATGGTTGAGGAGCTGCCTCAGTTCAAGCCTCGTCGGCGGCAGATGAGGGTCCGTTATCCGCCAAACATGGCAAAGAGGATTATGAAGCAGTCTTTACAAGCGCTGGCGTTTCTTCATTCAAACGGCGTCGCCCATGGCGATTTTCAACCTGGAAACATGCTTTTTTCTTTGCAACATCTCGACTCAGCTACAGAAAATAATCTCCGGCAGGAGGAAGACGTACAGGGAAGATCAATCTCGCCTCCGGTGCAAAGGCTGGATGGTAAACAGGACGCTTGGGCGCCGCGATATCTCTGTATTGCGCAGCCACTATCATCGTTTACCTGCTATGAGGGAAACTTCAAGATCAAGTTGGCCGACATGGGTGGCGGTAAATACTTTCATTGCGGGTTGTCAATCAGGTAGTATACTCAAGACTTTGGCTAATGTTAATAGCCTTTTTTCTAGATAACCCGCCATCACAAACAATAATTCCGCTCGGACTACGCTCGCCCGAATTAATTCTCACTGGAGACGTGGATCAACACGTAGATATCTGGAGTTTTGGCTGTCTTGTTTTTGAGCTTCTCACCGGGCGGCCTCTCTTCTGTGTACCAGGGTCCGAATTCGAAGATGACGACCATCTGCTCGCTTTGACTGCCCGGCTTGGTACTCTTCCTAGCAAGCTCTTCAAGTTGTGGAAAACATCGTCGCTGTACTTTACATCAGATGGAAGGCCTTTCAACAACCAGATCGGAGGAGTCCCCGAGAACAGAGAGCCAGTGGTGGTGCCACAGCAGTCTATGGAAGAATTATTCGACAAGGCGGAGCCTGATGTTGATGAAAAGGAAGGCTACCAAGTGAAGAAACTAATCAGGCGGATTTTAGACTATGATGCTGCAAAGCGACCGTCGGCGGCCGAGCTTCTACTTGATCCATGGTTTCGCGCAATCGAGAGTGATGTGACTGATCCAGCGCACTTCTCGTCTAGTTCTGCCGACAACGTATTATAGCGCTAGTTAGATTATTACCAAGTGGCTCAGGCGGATCAATATTGTTTAAATTACAATTTGCTATCCCCTCGACTTGTCATGGACGATGCGCGAATTTACAGTGATGCAGCTACTAGCACTAGTCAGGAGTCAGGCTTTGAGATGGTCAAAAGGCCTTCTGACATGAAGATACCGCGGCGCAGGGCTCAATGCTACCCTTTAGCCGGACATTAAAGTCCGGAAGAAGCTGGTGGCCACGGCACCGCCGAAAGTCGGGAATATTCAGCAAGACAAGACGGCACATAAGGACGTCATCCGGGTCTAAACGGATGAAATATTGAGAAGGTGTTTCTTTTTTTCAGATTTGTTGAGCAGATTTCTCATCTTTTTATTCCACAATAAATACATACAAGTGTCAGTAGACTAGTTTGACTCGGCGAAACACTCACGGCCGGAATCCGACGGTGCTGAATGTAATCATCCAGGCGAATGTAACCAATTTTGGGCGACTCAGACGGCGACGTGGGACCACCAGCCTATGGTGCGATACAATGCCCATCTGTATACCTTTTAGACGAGGCGGCAGCCGCAGCCTCCTTGTCCAAAAAAAGATCTTCATCGGTCGCGAGCGGAATTACCTGCATGTACGTAGCATTTTGGCTCTTTAGCGTCAAGCTGACAAATTTTAGACCGAGTCGTGCCGACCGCTGAATATGCTCAAAGACAATAGGTGCCTTTGCTTATCAAGTAAGAATCCAGGTGGACAAGAGGGAGGTCCGCAGGGTAATAAGCACCAAACTCTCAATTCAAATCAACCGCACAATACTATACCATTTGGCAAGCGTAGCCGCATGTCAAAGTATGGGGGAGAATCTTGGTGCGCTACGCGGGAATAACTTTGATCAGAGAGGGGCCCCCCGGCCACAGGCACGGTCATGGGGATCGAACGATTTGTATCGGAGGGTCGACTTTTTTTGATCTAATGTGCGAGCAGCCCCGCCACCGGCCGGCTGTAAGTACTGATCTCATGCCGTGCTACGCTGTGAAGATCATTAACCTTCAGCTAGGGCGGATGTGCAGAGCCGGCCCACCAGCAGATTGCTGGGGGGGCTGGTCATAACTTGGCTTCTTTGCCGACGGCAGCCGATCTACCTCCGGCCATCTTATTTATAGACGGAATACAGGCAAAGTGTCGCAAGCAACACAGAGACATTAAAGAAAGCACAATAGTGCCCGTGCACGGGAAGAGAGAGAGGCGGCAAAATAGTGATATAAAACATGGATAGCTAATAAGTATGCGCAAGGCCGCAGCGAAGGTCCTGTAATCGAAAAAGAGCGAGCTATGGAGAACCAAAAGGTTGGGGGATCAAGGGTATTTCGGAAAAAAAAAAAGAATAAGCTTACACCGGATCTGCGGCGGCTGGAGGTAGCCACGGGCCAAGATTCGCATCCCGTCTTGGCCTGGTGGATCACATTGATGGGTGAAATTCATATGACTCCGCGATGGAGAGAATGGACCGACGACTGATCGCATGATCGGCAATTGGGCACTAGTTGAGTTGGGTAATGGTGGATTTCGGCGTCGGTCGTCCAACTACACGCACGACATGTTCCAAGACAAGCTTTCACAAATACAATCTTTATTACATGTATCGTTAGATGGGCTGGTGAACACATTTATTAGTCCAATCCACAGCGTCTCGAAAGGGCCCTTGACAAACTCCGCCGGTGATGTGTTGTCGTCGTATCATTGACATAACTAAGGTTATGTCTCAGAATGGCGCAACAAACAGCAAGTCCCTTGACCGTGTCAATATCAGTCCATGTGCGGGGCAGATTGAAGTCTCCTGTGCTTGGCAGCTCGTTTCTACATGTACAAGCTTGAAAAATATGTCTGTTTAGCTCCCTTTGGTTTCTATAATTACCACGGCCTCGCTCCTCCAGCGCCTCATGGCAGTGGCTGCTCGAAAACGATCGTTACCAGAGGGTTCTGCACGCCGATCCAAAGGCTGACATGCCCCTCCACGTTGCCAAGACATGCAGGTCTCGCCAACAAAATGTAAGCTATGTGACCCTAAACTGCTCAGCTGAAGGCTGACGGCGGAGAATTCGTGCATGAGAATGAACCTGTGCGCGAGCAACTGGAAAATCGGAAAATGTACGGCAGCGACGATCCGAGGCGCCCAACCAGAGGCACGAGTACGACGGACGACGGGCCGATGTCGCATATTACCCAACCTGCATCATCAAGTTGACCTTGTCGCCCTGTTCCGACGTCGAAGAATTCAAAAGGGTCTGTTTCAATGTGCCGTCCTGGCCGGAAAATTATGTGCGAGTAACCATCATGTAGATGAAGATTGATTCCTTAACCTGTGGCACATAGGGCGATCATCTGCTGGAATCGATAGCAACGCGATGTGACGCCCTTCACGGCTAGTTCTAGACCTCGACCATGACAACGCTGCCGTCCCGACTACATCTTGACGCAGGAAGCTGAACAGAAGCTGAACAACCCTCTTCTTTTCGGTTGGGTAGCCCATTTACCTTGCAGAGCTACCTTTGCGAATAGCCATCCCAGGCCTCAACATGTATAAAGCCAGACTAATCCCCCCTCTCATGTATATTTGCTTCAGCACCAAAAAAACACAAACAAAACAATCTTCATTCTATTCCAACCAAGATTCTTCAACATGAGATTTGCCATTATCAGCCTTCTCCCCCTCCTCGCCATGGCAACCGCCATTGGTGAGAGAGACGCAGACGACGCCAGCATCAAGGGCGTCGCACCCAACGACGTCGCTCAGGACGACAATAACCTCTCGGGTCTCATGACCGCGTCTGAGAAGGGCAAGGCTGACCTTACGGCCACTTGCCCTCCCAACTTCCCCAAATATTGCCCTGCTTTCAATTTCTGCTGCCCCGCTCGCGCCATTGGCTGCTGCCCGCGCGCCTGCTGTCTTCCAGGTGCTAGACGCTGCGTTAACGGATGGTGCTCGAGATAATTTGACTTGGGCATCACCAAGGTTGTAAGTATAATGATCAACCCTACCTGCGCGCATTTTTCAACGCTGATGAAACCTAGAAGATGACTGTCGAAGCGGGACAAGCTGTCTTTGGGCGCGCACAATCAACATCTCAGCTGGCAGTCTGCTTATATAGCAATCCATCCTGACAATACAAAGTTGCTATTAACCTTACCATCAGACTTGTCAGCTCATCCACCTTTTGACGTGACGTACTCACACTTCACACAATAGTCCACGCAACGCTGGCGCCTCTGTCCTTTTTGCAGCTGAACCCTAGACAAGGGTTGTCGAAGAAACAAGAACAAAGACTTGCATACAAACGACGTTCAGAGAGCAGCCCACCTTGCTAACTGTCAATTCACAACGTAGACTTGCCAACTTTTGTGTATAGAGGAATGTGACTGTGGAAGCAGTCACTAGCTCAGACCCAGCTAGCTTCGTCCATTTATCAGAATCAATCGTGAACAAAATGGCTAGTTTCTGCAAAAAGCCGTGCGAGCTCGTGACGAGTACTCGTAGACATGTACACCGGATAGACAGATAACAAATTATTTTTAGGTGTAGACCATTCACAAAGCACGAGTTACATGTATAATGTACCAGGAACGGGGTGGACGACGTGCCGTGCCAATGGCATGCGCAGTGTTGATACAAATTGCATAACCTAGTCTGAAATTGACCATTTCCTGATGTCGAATCAGAAAGCACTTTATATGCCAAGGGTGTGACAGTGGTCCATTTTGTGACGATCGTATTACTCCCACCAGCTGCGTCTTGGCGCAGGAAAGAGGGATTTAAACTACACAATACGATGATTCTAATTCGGGTTTCATGCTTGACATTAATAGCTGGCGTTTTAAGTTGGGTTTGGTCTCTCTTCTCTCAATGCCACACTGTCGAGCATCACATTGCATTTATTTTGTACCTTGGTGCCTCCAACCAAGGATTGACACAATTCGATTGGAGGTTGGCCATTTTCAGTCTCCTTCCTGTTCTCGCTGCAGTATCGGCCATTAGCGAACGGTGGGGTACCGACATGATAAACGATGACCTGGAGATTGTCGATATGAAGATGCTCCCCGAGGGTGCTAGGCTCGACGTTGTTCTCTGTATGGTAGTGGAGGGGGGGGGGATACTGTGTACATCTAGCAGGGTAACTATCTCATATGCCTAAAAGGATGCCAGCTAGACGGAATACATATCAATCATCTATTAATTACTCCTCTATGCCGCGAGGTATCTGTTCCTAGAAAATACCGTGACAGCTCGGGGGCAGGCTATTTTCCAGGTGACGTAGTTAGATAGCAAGTGATGTGCTTCAACCTTGAAGCCCAACTAACTAGTCAGGCCAACCTATAAGCAACACAAAAAATAGGTTTTGTACCTAAACACATACTTTTCAAAGTAACCTAGTAGTCAAAATCTATCTTTTGTAAATATATTTTAGGTAGATTAAGATACTTTTTAGGAATCTTTTTATTATATCAAAAGCTTTCATCTTAATTGTCATTATCGTTCGCGCCCACGGCCCCGGCCCTGACGCACAGCCATGTCGTACGGCGGCGACTACACCGACGACAGCCAGAAGGGCGCCGACACTATCCTGGGCGCTGAGTCTCGCGATCTCGGCACGGCGTGAGTCGGCGTGTGCTGCGACTTCTGACACGATTACAGCCTGAGCGGCGCGGCGTCGCGCTTCAAAATTCGACTGGCACCGGCGCGCCGGCGCTGTACGACGACGGTACGACCCGGACGTCGACGTCGACGCTCGCGCAGGGCGGGCGGGCCGTGGCCGCGGCGCAGACTGTCGTCGACTTGCCAACTGCAGCATCTACCTCGGGAGCTTCATGGTGATCCAAAAAAAAAAAAAAATCTTTTGAGAGCGTAGAGTGCGTGATGGGTACCGTCGAGGCCGGCTGGACGGTGACGTGTTAATCAGCGAGGTGGCGCTACGCGGAGGGCCTGGCGCTGGCCATGAAGAGCAACATGGCAGGCTTCGTCAAGATGCTGTACGTGCCGGTGTTTTACTCAACGACGCGCTCGACGTCTCGGCCAAGGCGTACAACGAGCTGTGTGCCTACCGTAGGAGGACCTGGACGAGGCGACCAAGGATGCGATTACGCTGGCCGAGATGCTCAGGCAGCGGGCAGAGCGAATGGCCAACTGGGGGGGTTATGTCGTTTCTGACATTGTAATTCACAATGAAGGTATGCCCATGCCTTTCGTCCTTGTACCGCTTCTAAAAGCTGCGAATGTATGCTGTGAGGTGATGCAAAGCAGGAAACGTTGAAAAAAGCTTGGCAAAGGTACTCAACAAGGTACTTGACAATGCCCTCCATGCTGCTGCCCACGTCCATGACTATGTGTCAGACGACCACCGTCCCATTACTCACTATATCAAAGCATCCGAATCTTACTCTCTCCGAGTAACACTCGCAATCGGCAAGACCGGTCCAACTCCGTGTGGTGAGCTGCAAGCCATTCGCTTCCCGAGCTCGCTTGCATACCAACATCACCACCCGGGGCCCACGGCTGCCCCATGGAGAATGCTCTGTCAAGACCCGCCGCCATCCCGTCTGGTCAGACCACGTGAAAGATGCAAATACTCAATCCTCGTCTGCCGAGAGGGCCACCGATGTGACCGGTCTCGTGCATACCCGCCCGGGCTAGAGAAGGGCGGACGGGTATCCATTCCGTTAGCCTGCAAAGGGCAGCTCTTGGTACCGCAGCACTGGCTTCTCCCGGCGGTGAGTGGCGGGATAGAAAGGGCGAGCTCGCCTGATGAGGGGCTCTAGCCTCTGACTAGCGGACAATGCGACCTTTAGCTAGGCGGCCGCGAGAACGGGCCGCAGAGGGCGGACGGTCATGGGGGCGGTGGAGATGGTCGTTTATGGTAGCTCGCCTACTTGCCATTGTTCGGGTCAATGGAGTAATGTCATCACGTCAGAGAGATCAGAGAGTATCGTGCCGCAGTGTCCGAGGAGAAGATGTGCACGCCGGTGTGAAGCAAGAACTGTCGAGCCTGCGTGCTGGAGAGCGTGTTCCTTGACAGTGATATGCAGGCCATTGTTCAAGCAATACAAGCAGCCAGAAGCGGAAACGGCTAATTGACCGGAACAGATGCGGTTTGCGAACGCCATTGTATGCTATTGTGTAAAGCGTCTGCTGCCGCTTTAATCCCAGATGCATTATTATTCACACAAGTCGCCCTGAGGCGCCGCCGCTGGTACAAGTTCAAGATATGCACTGTGAGCGAGTATGCATCTACCGGGTCTTGATTATGTCAGCGTAGTTTACTGCGAGGATCGCGCTTTTGGCTAGGCACGAAACTTTCAGCCAGAAAAGACCTGAGCTTCACGAAACGACCACAAAACCGATCCCAAGGCCCACGACCAGGACCAAGGACCAACAAAAGAAAAAAAAAAGAAAAGAAACGACACCGACAAGATGAGCTTCGTCCCCGTGAACCCGCGACCGATGCTGCAGGAGCTCGTCGACAAGACGGTCTCGGTGCGGCTAAAGTGGGGAGAGACCGAGTACAAGGGCAAGCTGGTGTCGCTGGACGCGTACATGAACCTGCAGCTGGCCAACACGCAAGAGTACATTGCGGACAAGTTTACGGCAGATCTGGGGCAGGTCCTTATCAGGTATGTGTTTCGGGGGTTGGGGTTGGGGTTGTTTGTGAGAGCTTGGGGGAGGCGCAATTGCGTGGTGGCGCGTTGGGGGAAAACAGATGGCAGCTTGCTAACCAAGACGGT
>JAPFRM010000565.1:0-18255 GCA_030778325.1 Beauveria medogensis
GGTGGTGGTGGCGGTGGTGGTGGATGGGGGAACAGAGGAGATTGCCCTATCAACGTGGTGCACCAACCTGGGGCCAGTATTGACGTAGGCCTGATATGAAAATAGCTAACTAAATTTACCGATATTTGCGTATTTAGACTAATGTAAGAAGAGGTCTTGTCACTAGACTTGAGTATTTATAATCATCATCCTAGTATAACCCTAATATAAGAGTACGGTTTTCCTCCAAGTACTTTAGTTTTTCCTTAACTTTATAGAGATATTGAATTAGCTATTGGCTTAATGAGTATATTAGAATAATAGTATATAGTTATTTTACTATAGTTTTAACTATATTAAGGATAGACAGTGTTAGAATTATATCTATTATATTTTATGAGATCTTGAATCTCGCGAACTACACATTTCGAGAAGTAAAAATGTATTCTCGAAGCCTCGAGAGACTAAAAAGATTATTTACGAACAATGCGTACTGTGACCTTTCAATTGACTAGCCACGGGTACCCGCTTTGGTGCCAAGTTTTTGGCCTCATCGCTGGGAAGAGTCAAAATCAATCAGAATGGGTTGATCCATATCGTCAACCATGATATTCATCGAATTGATGTCGTTGTGGAAAAGGTTCAAAGAATATAGATAACGGGTTGCATTTTCGATGCCCTAGAGACAGAGATCTATTGTTCAAGGGTGTGGCGGCTTACGATCTCTTCTTAAGAGTCAACTTGTATTTAATGAAACAGAGACCCCTGATGCGATCACCGCTCACGACGCATTCAGGGTACTGAGCGACATTGCGATGCGGATGCTTCTTCACAAGCTCGCATACTTCGCTTTCGTGCAATATTAGTTTGCTGAGCTGCAGAGATGCTGAAGTTTCGCCATAATCCAGCAAGTTTGGTTCCTTTATATAGCATTTCGATGACGGGTGTTGGCAGAAAAGTATGGCCAGATATCATTGGTAGGAGTCGGGGTCTTGTGGAGTGTTTCTAGGTCGACAGTAAACGATGGACCAATGCGATCTTCAATGATGGCGTAGTAATAGTCGTGATTTCGACCTCGAAGAATGAGTTTCGAAAGGTCAAATACAAGACCACCATAATTTTTAACGAACGCTTCACTTTGTTTATAAGTAAATGACTTTGGGGAGCGGGCCAGATTCAGGAGGTCGTGAGAAGCTGAAGGAACAGATTCGCCGAGGTTGGGCCTCCGAAATAAGTAGTGTAGCCTTGATGCATCGCAGCTCCACCGAATGCTGCAGTGCAACTGCACCATAGAATTACACAGTGCGTTGGACCGCATGCATCACTTGCACTGAGCTCAAGCAAAAGAATGATTAACACCGCTTCATTTGTCACAAAGTGGTAAATGGCTGAGTTGGTCATAAAAAAAATTAAATCTTTGACATGCCTAGCGTTGTGACGAAAGACGAACCGCCATTGCCAGCTATAAAAGCCCTTTCGGGTCTAACCAAAGTGCAAATTCCACTGAAACATGGCCTTTGAGTGCCAAAAATCCGTTGCATAAACATGTCAGGATTAAATTCCGGACAGATGGACAATCTAGGGTTCTGCTGCAGTTGCCATATAGGGCTAGTTTGGCGCGCAGGACTGTGAGTTTGGTTTTGTAAGTGTTGTGGATGAAGCCCAGTAATGCAATTTGTGTTGTCATTGTCAATACAGCTAGACATTTCAGAGGTTTCGGAGCCATCAGAGACAACCAAGTTGTCGGAATCGTTGTTATCCCTACATTCATCGGGGGTACCATTGTGAGAGAGACAAGCAGTGACATTCAGTGTATTAATAAGATTTTTATTTGGAACTGTAAGATGATAAGCCTCCAGGGCCATAAAACGTATACTAGCCTTATACCCGGTGTAATTCAAAATGTCTTGATGTGCCTTGAACTAATTTGATCTCTTGAGAGCAAACATGACATTTGGTGGAGGTTGGTGCCAGTTTGAAGCATTTGGAAAGAGTGAAGAACGATGCAGCTACATGAACGCTGCATGAGCATGGTGGCAGTGAGTCAGTTGTCGCGGAGTCATGTGACTCATGGCATGGGAAAATCACGTGATCACCTGCGTCGGGCCAGCCAGGTTGGGCAGCAGCATGCACCAAAGGGGGCTAGGGAAGTTGACCGCGAAAGACCGTCACCTCTCGTCACATTGCGTCGCCATGGAAGTCGTGGTACGCGTAAATATTATTTATGTATTCGAATGTGGCGAGTCATCGACTCACACTAAACTTAATCGAGGACAACAATGCAGCGAGGCACGAGGCTCGGGCTGAACTTTTTTTCGAGACAATAAATTACGCCGCGCAGCTTTTCGAGATCAGCCCCGTTGCCTAGCGGCGGCCTGGAGAGGAGATGATCTACTCTCACATGGCAAGCTGTGAGGAAAATGACTACCACACTACCTTGTTTCTGCGAATATTTACAAATCCTGTTTGTGATATTGTACTTTTATTGCGCGCCCTTTATGATACAAAAGGTCAGACACTTTGCGCCATGTCTTGTGACGCGGCAAACATCCCGGTCCGCCCACCGGCCGAACGCCGGTGCGACCGATAAATTTTGTACCGGGCACGTCTTACAGATTACCTGGCTGTCCTATCGCGGGCTCAGTCTGGCGCTGTAAGCCCACTTAAACCGTCGGCGAGGCCCAGGAAGAATAAAGGCGTTTTCCGTCATTTTTCGCAATGTTGGCCATTTAACAATGCCATCGGGCCCCAGACACTAATTTTTGTGTGCCTCTCCCTCCCTTCCTCTCCTACCTACCGCATTTCTCTTTGCTGTCGTCGAAACAGGAGTGCCTCTCTCGACGCAGGAACAGAAGTAGGTTCGCCCACAAGTCGGAAAACCGAGGGCGTACGGCCGCCAGCATTTTACTCATGAGCGGGCAGGTTAGTAGTGGACGCTCCCAGGAGCAGCAGCAGCGCGGGGAGTCATGCAACACCTGCGCGGTTTCGAGCTGCGCAGATGGGGCCATTGCATCAGAACCACGAGAAACGCGGGTTTTATATGACGAGCATGATAATGTCGAAGCCGGCATTCTGGAAACTCCTACCGAAGCTTCGGCATTGCTGGGAAACACCGACGGCCGATATGAGCCTGATGATGAGGGTGGTGGCGGCGAGCAAAAAAAGGGCCGCGACTGGGATGACCTCCCCGCTCAAGGAGACCCCAGTTGGGCGAGAGAGATCAAGATGGTGCTAAAGAGTTCTCCGCCTCTCGTGATAACATTCTTTTTACAATTTTCCATTAATGCGACGAGCGTATTTGCCGTCGGCAGACTGGGCAAGCAGCAGCTCGGCGCTGTAGCATGTGAGTTGAAACAATTCTTTGTCTTGCCGCGGCGGATATTGGACGCATGTAGATAGATGCTGACTGTTGTATCCCCCATATGTAGTGGCGAATATGACTGCGGCCATGACATGCCTTGCGCCATTCATAGGCCTGGCAACCAGCCTCGATACATTGTGCGCGCAGGCATATGGCGATGGTCGCAAGCACCTGGTCGGCCTGCAGTGCCAGAGATGCTTTTGGTTTTTATGCTGTGCTGCCGTACCCGTGGCGATTTTATGGCTGTTTTCCGAGCAAATACTCGTGCATCTTGTCGACGCAGAAACCGCACGCCTCGCCGGCGACTATCTCAAAGTCATGATCTTTAGTATCCCGGCGTACATCATTTTTGAAACCGGGAAAAGAATTCTGCAGGCGCAGGGGCTGTTCCGCGAAATCTCCTACATCATCACCATTGTTGCTCCAGTAAACATTCTCATCAACTGGCTTCTGGTGTGGAAGCTTGGGCTTGGATTTATCGGTGCTCCGATTGGTGTTGTCATTTCAAGAAATTTGCTCGCCGCGCTTCTCGTACTCTACATCAAATTCGTCAACGGTTCGCAGTGCTGGGGAGGATTCGAGAAAAGGGCATTTGTCAACTGGGGCATCATGATTCGCCTTGCATTGCCCGGAATGGTCATGGTGCTGGCGGAATGGCTTGCATTCGAGCTCATCACACTCTTGTCAAGCCGCTTCGGTACCGATTACCTCGCCGCGCAAAGCGCCATCTTTACGATTGTTGCGCTTCTGTACCAGATTCCCTTTGCAGTGGCCGTGGCTTCCTCGACACGAATCGCCAGCTTGATTGGTGGTGGTGTCGTTGACTCGGCAAAGGTAGCGTCGCAAGTGGTAGGTCACGCCGTTCTGTTTTATTCTTGTGCAAATCAATGAGGACTAATGCTTGGATTAGTTGGTCATTGGTTCGAGTCTTATTAGCGCACTAAATATTGCACTGTGCATCTCTCTTCGATGGTACATACCCTTGCTTCTCACCCGCGATGAAGCAGTCATCGCCATCGTCGCAACAACTCTTCCTGTTGTAGCTGTCGCTGTCTTCTGGGACGGTATAAGCGCAGGGGCGCACGGCATCCTCCGTGGCATTGGTAAGCAGTCTATAGGGGGACCGGCGAATATTTTTGGTCACTATGTGATTGCGTTACCTATGTCATTGACCCTCGCTTTCCATTTCGACTGGAAAACCAAGGGCATGTGGACAGGCATTACCGGCGGTCTTTTTGTGTAAGCTGAATCTCAAGTAATCCGATGCCAACGCAAACTGATTCGAAATAGCGTTTCTTTGATTGAGTATTTCTACATTCTCAAGGTCGACTGGCAGAGAGCCGCTCTGGAGGCGCGCAGTCGCAACGCTTCAGGCTAGCGGCCCCGTTCCGGACGGTGCATGCGTACATGTCAGGCAACATGATATCATGACTAGGGGCACTGGCAGACACGGCTAATGCATTCAAATGCGCTTTGAACAGCGTTTCACAAAAAAAAAAGGGTTTTGCGATTCGACTGTATCGGGGGCGTACGCTTAAACAGGTCAAAATGGAGAAAGATTTGAAACATTCGGCTCAAGATTCAACGCGCCGAGAATGCAACCTGTGATTACGAGACTAGACATCAGGGACTACACAAAAGGGGTAGAAGGCTCCGGATCTGTTTATGCGATAATTCATCTGCGCTATATTTGATACCATGCCGACAACGTCACTCCACAATACTGCGATTTCAATATGAATGTGACTAATCTAGTTAACTAATTGTTTCTTCTAAAAAGCGAGGGCGTACCAGTATGCCAGCATGAATCATGAGCCGGCAGGTTAGTGGACGCCGTCAGGATGAGCAGCGCGGGGAGCCATGGTGTCTCCAACGTTAGCTTCAGCTTGGCGTCGGCCAACCAGCAATGTAACTAACTCGTCAATGCTCGTGTTTTACGAGGGTGTCGAGCGTGACGGGAGAAATTAATGGCATAAACTAACGAAAGCCACTGCGAATCCAGTCTCCAGTTTGCCTTTTCTTTGTAAAAGCGTCAGCGACAAAGGAGCTCGAGAGCCTGGTCGCGTGTCCTCTATGGTGGGTACCTTGATCGTATTGACAGCTAGGCCCAGCGTATTACCGGTGGACTTATTTCGCCGCACTGTTCGCTGGCGCAAAGAAAAAAAAAAGTACGGGAGGAACAACAAGCTCTATTTTAAGTCTCTTCCACGGGGCCCAGTTTAATTCCTTTGACGTGACGGTCCCCGCTCAGAATGTGAAACCAAAAAGTTGATGCCCTCTGTCATGAGTTGCATGCCATTGACAACGCGTCGCGAATGAATCGGCGCCAATCTTGTCCTAGTTTCCCAACGCATCTCACCAAACTGCAACGGCACAAGATTTGGGTTTTCCTTGAACTCTCTGTGCAGAAAAAGCCAGCAAGCAAGCTGCCAGCTTGCCCAATGGGTCCGGAAACTTCGGCGACAAACTGACACGTCCACACACGTCATGGGCGCCTCAACAAGACAAAGGGAGGGGAGCCACTAACATGTATTTAATAACACTGAACCGGACTTTTCTAGAGACGGACGGGAGTTACTGGCCGGCCATGGGGCGACGCCAAGCCGCTACTCCAGGCTCTCAAGCCGCTCTGCTCCAGATGAGAAATCCGGACTTTGCAAGGGGTGGGTGGACTTGGTGGACTTGGTGGACTGTGTGGTGCCGTTTTGGGCGGTGCCGAAGCGGCCCCCGTCTTGGCAAGACCTGTCCTGTTGGGACTCTACAACTAAAAAGGAACCAGCGTGCCTGTTTACTTGGCTTTTTCTTGGATAGGTAGCTTTCTGGTTTGCTCACGCGACATCTTGCCCATCTTCTTTTGGGCCAAAAGGAAAAAAAAAAAAAAAAAGAACTTCCCCCCCAAAACTTGTTCGAGACGCCGTTTGCCATTGACAAAACTTCATCGCCCGTTTGCCACCAATATGAATGGCAGCAGCCATACCCGGTCAACTGGCAATGGCCAATGTCTCGCAACGGCGCGGCAATATGCAGTTGCTGCAGGCTTGTTCGCCTCGCGCGTGCCACTGGCTCTCCTCGCGCCCTTTCCCAAAGCAGCAAACCGAAAATTCGCCTTTGCTTTTGTTGCCGTCGCGATAGTCGCCGCCAAGATTATCCACGTCATTGCCCGCGAGAGAGCGCTTTTACGAAGAGACTTGGTAGTATGGATGCTGTCCTTTTTCCTGCAAGACTTTGTGCTGCTCCTGGCGCTTCGATTCCTGACGGAATGGTCGCACAGCAGCTGCCGAAAGAGCCTCTTGTTGCGAATACTGGGCAGGGTGCTAAACTCGATTGCCAGTCTTTTTTCAGCTTTAGTCTCGGTCGTCAACATTACTTTTTTCCTCTACGCGAGAGCAGAGGTTCGCTGGCGTGACGTTGCCTTTGCGAGCGATTCGAGCTCTCGTGGTGTCCTCCTCTCCGGTCTCGTGACACTACTCGCCGTGCTGTGTTCCATTACAGTCATTGCCGGATGCTTTCAGAATCACATCTTCATTATTGGAGGCGCGGCTATCGATGCTCTCAAATGGCCATTTCAATTCCTCGTGCGACGATTGCGATCCGAATCCAACTACAGCTTTTCCCGACTGCCTTCCGAACCCCTCGACCTGCCTTTCGGCATGCAAGAGAAGCGAAACGATGACGTTGAGCCCGGTGTTCCTGGACCTACAGTTGAGAGCCGGTTCTGGCGATCTGTATGGAGTGGGTTCATCGTCCTCCAAGTAATCTTCTCTCTGATGCGTCCTTACGAGGGCGCTCTGATCTTCATGTCCTGGACAACGCCGCTCATCCCCTTTGTTGACTTCAAGGAGTCAGCTTCCATCTTGCGCGAGATACACCCATACAACAACGTCGGTATAAACCATGAATGGGACGATAAAACGGCTCTCGCTGAGCCAATCCATTTCGACTGGCTACCTCAAGATACCGTACTCAAAGGATTCGAGGACTGGTACCAACAAGGTCGACCACATTATGACGCAAAGGCCGACCCCCTCAAGATTTCCAACCTCGACCAAGATTTGCTGCCTGAGCTGAACAATAGCCTGGCTGATGTGTCCATCAAGCATATTGTCCTCATCGTGCTCGAGAGTACTCGAAAGGACGTGTTTCCCTTGAAAAAGGACGACCTAATCTGGAGGCGATTTGAAGAAGCAGCGCCTCAGAAGAGGCTTTCGGGCGAGGCCATCGCTCGCCTCGAGACTTTGACACCGACCGCGAATTATCTGACAGGCGATTACGACGACGGCTTCGAGCACGAAAAAACTGCTCGCAGAGGAGGAATCAACTTCAAAGACGCAAGCACAGCCTCGACATATACTCGCAAAAGCATGATCGGAACCATGTGCGGTATCTGGCCACTCGTTGCTGATTTCAACAAAGAGTACGTTCATCACATCTACCAGCCATGCCTGCCGCAGATCTTAGAGGCCTTCTCGCATATGGATCAAAACGACGCTGCAGAGAGCCCGTGGCGCTCTCACTATCTCCAGTCGGTGACACTGAGCTACGACCACGCCGACGCGAGCACCGAGCAATTCGGCTTCCCGAAAGAGAATATAATTGGCGCGCGCTACCTGAGGTCCAAGTCAGCCAAATTTGGCAAGGTTGACCTCCCGGACATCAACTACTTTGGTATGGCCGAGGCTCCGTTGCTGGATTACTTTCGCGACGCTTTCGCCTCTGCGAAACAAAGCAATCAACGTGTATTCTTGACGCATCTCACCAGCACGACCCACCACCCATACACCATTCCCGCGGAAGATGCTTATATTCCACTTGCCAACGGTCGGTGGGATGATCTGTCGCATTACATCAATGCCGTCGGATACGACGACCGGTGGCTTGGCAAGATTCTGGGCGTCCTAGACGATGAAGGCGTCGCCAACGAGACCCTCGTCGTTGTCACAGGAGACCACGGTATCTCTCTGCCCGAGAATAACAAGCCCGCTTCCTACCATAACCCCAATGTCGGTTGCAATCATGTGCCCGTGGTCATGTCTCATCCGGGTCTTCCTCCGATCGACATTGATGACTCTGTGAGCACCATGGAGATTTTGCCCACGATTCTAGATTTGCTCCGCGAAACTGGCTCCCTGTCCGAAGCTGCGAGCAAGGCTGCTGGTGACCTCATGGCAAACTACGAAGGCCAGTCCCTCATTCGCAAACTCAGAGACTCTGCATACAGAGTCGAGGACCCTACAGGGGTAGTCAATGAGCAAGAACTACGCAATTGGCAATTTGTGGTCATGAACCCCGGACGCGCCATGCTGGGCGTTCGCGACAGACGCCGCAAGAATTGGCGCCTAGTCGTTCCCGTCATCCATGACGTGGAGTGGCAGTTTACAGACCTCGAGGCGGATCCCACTGACACCGATTCGGTGCAGGCTTTTGAGTTTCTCGCGTTCCTGGATAAAATCCAGCGTCGCTACGGTAAAGAAGAAGCCCGATGGGCCGAGGAAGCCGCTTTCATCGCACGATGGTGGGTGGAAGAAAATAACAAGAGATATGAGTATGGACCTTACGCTGCTACACCTACGACTTAGATCTATAGATGGCATCTACATCCCCTAGCGAGCATACACATTTGTACACTATATATATTGACTGGAGGCAGGTTTGTTGACGATGGGGCCCTAGCTCTGCTAGGGTAATCAAGAACTGTATATAACTGGCATAATTCGAACAAAGTTCCAATGTATATAGCGCAAGCCGCGTGCTCTAGTTTCTCACAATAGCTAATGTGACCTTGATGCAGAGACGGCTGGGATTGTCGACCACTATGCCCACAAGTGTCAGCAAGTTTTTGCTTTGCAACAAGGAGCCATTGTCAAGAAAAGTACTCACAGGTGTTTCCTGGTGGCGAGTAACGGAATTCATATCTGTCCCCCGAGGCCAGTCTGACGCACAAGTGGCCACCAGTAACACCAGACCGCTCCTTGAATGCAAGTTCCGTCTGCACGGCGTCGGTATCCTGGTTGCATCCATACTTGACGTCGTAAATCGCTCGAGGATCACCCCGCTCGGTCATGAACATTTTGGTGGTGTCGTCAAAGGCCGTGTACTGTTTTTTTTTTTTTACACATTTGGTTAACATTGACACGCTGCATTAACATGTAACATGCTGAAGCAAGTTCTTTTTTGGGGGGGGGCCTTTGTTATTACCTCGCCATTGATGACTGCTCTAATGGTCTTGCCGCCGCTGAGCTGGGTAATGACACCATTGACAAGAGTCAGGTCGCTTGCCGGCGCGCCGGCCGGGCTGAGATAGAGGTGCTGATCGCCTCCGCCGGCGGCCCATAGGTTCATGCGACGGTTGTGAATGACGGGGTAGGACGCGTTCTGCACCTGAATGGCGAAACCCTGGCTGATGCTGTTGCTAGGCGTGTCTGTCGGGAGAGTACATGCGAGGGCTGTGGTGCCCGCGGACAAGACAACAAGCAAGGCGTTGGAAAACCACATTATGACGAGAGAAATTTTTTTTTTTCTTGTCGATTGGGAATGAATTTCAAAAGTATTTTAAAATAGGAAACCCCCCTTCCTTTTAGACTAGCTATATATATACTTTTCTTTGTTTCTTTGTAGTGCTTTTCGTTTCTTTGTGTACAAACGGCAAATGGTCTTGGGCGCCCAGTGCGACACTGCAACTCAGCTCTCAGCGCCAAGACGATGCAATGGAACCTGCAACGGGTCGCCCCATTCGCCCTCTTGCATAATACGAGACCGAATATTTCGGCATTTACTGCCGATTCATGCAGGATCAAATGCTATAGAAACTGTGGTGGATAGATCATTGCATCCAGTTCAATAAGACACACACATCCAACTGCGCGCCAAGCTCGACGTCTTTTCTGTTCCGTCCGCCCGTCTATATCATGTGAGCATGTCCCAGTGATTTTTCACCCAAAAAAAAAAAAAAAAAGAAAGAAACACACAACCCTCTTCTCCTCTCACTGGCAAAAAGGCAACTTTGCTTACACTTCAGCCCATTCTTGTAGTCTTTGCCGCTTGCGATGCAACACCCGTTCAGCTGGACTGCTGGACCCCTCATCTCAAAGTGGGACGCTGTTCTGGCCAGCCATGGAACGCATAGCATGCATTGAATATTCGATATTGGCGCGGGGCTAATAATGAGGAAAACAATGGCAAGATTATTTCATGTTTAGCCTGATATCTCTGTGGAAAGGCATTCCTACGAATCCCACGAGCCGGCGACTAAGCATCAGGTGCAGTCGAGGATTTGCTCTATAATGTTAGTCAGGTCGCCGACTATGAGGTTTACCTCGATGCACGGCAATATATTTATGCGATTCGGACAGATCGCGCTGGAACTCTCAATCGAACCGAATGATTCTGCGGAGACGGGCTGATACAGAACTGTGTCGAGGATTTATGTGTATGGGAAGGACACTGCGGCATACGGATGGAGGCTGGTAACAGGCTGAAATGCGGCTGCACGCACGACAGACGGCCCGAAAACGGTTTTGATGGTGCGATTCTTGTTTTCTGTTGAACTAAAGCCACACTTCTGGTTCTTCATTTCAATCCAGTCCAATTTGACTTGGTCTTACTCCGTCAAAGTTATCCGAGACGAGCCAAATAGCTTTCAATGCTCCCGCCCTCCGGACGGCATGGCAAGACTACTGGCGAAGCTCCAAAGTCTTTGGCTGCGAACAGTCACGAACATGACCGAGTTGGAATATACGTAAAATCATGGGACAGCACGCCAGTCTCTCGGCCGTCATTACGGTATGAAGCAACATGCGGAATTCAGCCTTGTTTTGCCCAACCGCAGTGGCAGTCTCCGGGCATGCGGCTGAGAGAGCACGCGGACCGATGCCAAGGGTCGACCAGCTGTCAGATTACAAAACGAAAAAATCTCCTAAAAGAAACATGCGCAGGCACGAAAAACTTGGGGACGGATTGGATTAACAATTTCAGGGTGGTAACGTTGCACTGCTTAGACTATGTCGATGCCGAAGCAACGCTCCGCGGGAAAACTGTAAACAAGGTATAGAACCAAAATAAACAATAATCAGAAGAGATTCAGCTTTCATGTCTGGCAGTCCCTCCTTTGATCCGCAGATTCGTTTTTATTATATAGTCAACGACTAGCGCCTCACTGCCCTCCTCCTCTTCATCACTCTCTCATCCTGGCGCTGTTTCTGCGCGTGGTAGTGGCGCTCCCGACGTGCGAGATTGTGGCAAGCGCAGGACACATTGTTCGGGCCTATTCAGGCCAGTCATTGCGAAGAAAAGGCAGGCCACTGCAGAAGATGCGTGTATCAGTAAAGACATACAGACTCCATTCCCGCGTTCTCGGCAGCTCTTCGACGCCGCGGCGCAAGCCACATGGCCAAGGCGTAGCCACTCGGAGGGCCGCGCGGCGTAGCCTCGCGATGCCCTCATTTGCTATAAAAGTGGTCATCAACGCCCTAGAGAAACCGGATCAATTTTTTATTTTAATTTATTTTTTGGCACAGAGCACGAATGATTCATCTACAGCTGACCGCACCCCAATCCATCCTCATTCCGAATCAAGACGCACCCATCATGTCGTCTGGCAACGAGTAACCTGTCGCCGTCCTACAGCGAGGCCACGGCGCAGGCTACCAGCGACAGTCCCCAAAAGGAGGTCCGTCCGGAGGGCTTGGGTCGAGGGCTACGCTGAGTCTCCCCGTGCGGCTCACCAACCGGCTGACCTCCGAGGGACCCCCGCCCCGGCGCCGACGACGCGGACGGCTCCGACTAGCCAGTTACGGCCAAGCAGCAGCCTCGCCCCCGTCCAAAGTTTGGCGGCTTCGGCCCGGCCGGGGTCGCCTGCTCGGGTACGGCATTGGGCAGGACGTCGGCGGGTGGGGTCAAGATTGGGCCGTTGCTAGTCGGCCTGGTGGACGTGGAGGCGGAGAGCAAAGAAAGGAGGGAAGCAGGTGACGGATGTCAAAGGATAGGCCTACAACCGTGTAGCGTCTTGATGAGGCCGCCGGCCAAGATTACGAATAGTGAACGACGATTGCGGGGATTCGAGATCTACAAATGGTTTCACAGCCCCCCATCAAGAAAAACGGGGGGCATGTTGCCATTTTGCAGCGTCTCATTACATGTTGGTAGCGCTCACATCATGTTTACTAGAGTGTCGCAAAAATTTATGCTTGTATCATGGTGCGCCAAGAGGTCGCAGAAGCTCTGACACCCATCTACCGTAATAGCGCGTCTTGGCAGGTAAGATGCCGAGATGAAACGACTCGATGAGCCTGAAGCTAATAATAGGGCCACTTTGGGGAAAACTCAATTCAAGCTGTCCCAGTGGGTAATCACAAGACTGGTATGCTGATGCCTGAGACGGTGATGCTTTCAACGCGGTGTGCCTTTGAAGAAGACGGCAAAGAAAAAGGAAGGAAAAAAAAAAAGAGTCCCTTGGAAACTCAGACCCTTGCATGACCTTTGATATAGACTAGGCATGCCGTGGGGTTGTCTGAGATTTTGGTTGAGGACCGACATGGGTGGCCCCAACAACCCTGATGATGAGGCCTCTTCAGAGACCAGAAACATGGCAAAGTTCACGGGCTTGTATTCGCGAGTGTGTTATGTTTTGTTCTCTTCTCTCTTTTTTTTTTTAAAAAAAAAAAATCAAAACCCTGCAATCGATCAGTACCATTGTGATTCAAGGCCGAGCCGACGCCTCTGCACGGGATCTCGGATGTAAGCAGACCCAGGGAGTTCCAACGAGGCAGCCATCATGTCAGACTTCCAAGCCTGGATCCAAATGGACAGACGGGTTTCCCTTTCCGCCGCGAGATGACAACGAATCCCGACCCAAATTTTCCTGGCGCGTGGGCATGCTGGAAGATGTCGAAGCGGCGTTTGTCCTCTTGCGTGCATTTGCTTGTTTCTGTGAGCATTCGGAATTGCTAACTACAGATTGCGGCGGAAGCTTCTGGTGGCAGCCTTGACCGCGAAGGAGAAAAAAAAAAAAAGAAGAAGAAGCGCAGGCTAGGCAAGGTAGATCCCCCAACATGGTTGAGACTTGGACTTGGCCGGGGAGGGTGGTAATCCGGAAACGTGCCCCGAGTGGAGCGAGCGACTCGCCCAGAGGACCAGTGTCATGTATCACGTATGTAGGAGGCCCCCGGTCCATTCATCTCGTTTCCCCAACAATGTAGCTATTCCTGGACGTCTAGACCGGTCTGGCAGGAGTTGTCCTTTTATGTTGAAGAAGAAAGCAGAAAGGGGGAAATGGTGTGTTTTGTTTCAACGATATTTCAGTGTGAAAATATGTCCGCGAGGGCCGGAGAATTTAGCCCCCCCCCATACTCAAGGTGCAGCCAAAGATGGGCTCGCGGAAAATGCGTGCCAGAAAAAAAAAATGACCGAGAGGCTACAGCACGAGTAACCAATTATTACTTTTATTTCTCCGATTCCATGTTTTTTGACGGGGCCGCGCGAAGTTTTCGTGGGAATAAGCCAATGCCACTGCCTGCCTGGGGAACGAGGTTCGCTTGGCGGAACATGCACCATTACTACAACGGACAGGCCATGGTGGTGCGAGGGGGAGTAATACAAAAATAAGCTTCAAGTGATGTCTTACGAGGGAGACGAGCAGCGGGTTTCGGAACCCGGAAAAGGAGTGCATGTGTTGTGGTGCATTTTTCATTTTTTTTTTATTGCCCATTATGCTCAGGTCAGTAATATTTGCAGATCAGAAGCTCGCATAATCTGAATAATGTTTGCGTCTTGTATCCGTACTCGCAGCAGTTGTCGAAGCCGTCAAAGCCGTGATATCAAAAGGTACCTAGACTAGGGCCGCTAACGCTAGCAAAGGGGGGGAGGGGACGTTTGATACGATGGAATGCCTCTGGCCACCAAAACCACAACTGCAAAGATGCAACGAGGGGGTGGATGCAATAGGTAGGCACGTACGTAGTTAGTCATGCAATTCATCTAAATAGCAAGTCCCGGTAGCATCTGACAGAGAAAACAGCCATGCTGCTCCCAGTTGTTGCTGGGAATCCTCTCACCTTCCAAGTACACAGGCCCCACCTATAAAGGACACAGCGCTTGCTACAGCGGGTCCGCTCACTAAAAGCTCACTAAAGCTCACCAAAGATGCCTCTCTCACCTTACCCAGCGAAGCCCATGTCTCAGACGGTACCTCGTCGCCACGCCCAATCCTGGGCCGTCCTGCAGGTACCCCTTTAGCATAGGTAGGCCAGCGCCCACGTCGCACAAGCCAAACCCGCCATCAGCCCATCACTGCCAACAACTCAAACGACTTCAACATTTAAAGCCTCCGTCACGCGCCCTTCCTCATACCATCCCTCTTCCCCTCCTCCTCTCCAATCTCCCTTTCCTTTTCTTCTTCTTCTTCTTCTTCTTCTTCTGCTTAGCCCTGCGTACATCTCCTCTAAATAAAAGACAACACTTTGAAAATATACATCCTCAAGTCTGCCTGACTTGCTTACTCAACCTCCATCAACTGCCTGCATTTACACGCTGCCTGAGCAAACCATCAAACTAGCCCATACCTCTCTTCTCGCACACATCACGACATCACCACCCATCATGTCTAGAGTCACCGCTCCCGTTGCCAAGCTCTCCCGCGCCATCAGCTCGACCGCCGCCCCGGCCACCATCTCCCGCAGCAGTGGCTCCCTCCTCGACAGCACCGCTCACCAGGGCGGCGCTCCACTGATGCCAAAGTACGCCGAGCTTCTCCGCGACCGCGAGCACAACAAGGTACGTCTTTGCCCTCCTTTCCACCTCATCCTTCCTCCCCCCGCAATCTATCCTGTACAAGCAGCTGACAAACAATTCGCCCAGTCTCGCGGCATCACCACCACCCACCGCCCTGCACCCCAGCCCAGCATTGCCAACCGTCCCCGCCCCCTCATGCAGACCTTCCACTCGAGCGCCAGCCAGGTCGGCGTGCCCCCTCTGCATCTTGACGCCACGGTCCTGCCC
The DNA here is from genome assembly GCA_030778325.1 of Beauveria medogensis. Taxonomy (NCBI): domain Eukaryota; kingdom Fungi; phylum Ascomycota; class Sordariomycetes; order Hypocreales; family Cordycipitaceae; genus Beauveria; species Beauveria medogensis. The sequence continues at coordinate 15,332 of JAPFRM010000565.1, forward strand.
TCCATGGACTTTTCCTCTTCCTCTTCTTCCTCTGCCGCCACCGCCGGCCCACGCGTGCCTCTTCTCCCCGACAACTACGGCGCCGCCCATGCCCCCGCGCCGGCCGTCCCCGAGACCGCCTTTTCCAAACCCACCATCTTCGCCGCCGAGCCGGATCGCGTCGCCCCCGCCACTCCGCTGTCCGCCGTCGAAGGCCTGTCACTCGACGGCATCGAGCTCAAGTTTGTGCACGACCCGCCGGCGGGGGAGAGCAGCGCCGACGAGCACGGCCACATGATTCGCGACTTTTGGAAGGGCATGGTTGATAATGTTCTCGGTCCCGTCCCCAAGACCATCTAATGGCTTGCGAAGCCCCCAAGACGATGATACTCTTTTGACGACTTTGATGACTTTGCTCTTTTTGGCACATTATTCTTCGCAAATGTTTCTGTTTGATTGTTTCAACTATGCAGGTGAAATACGTCCAGTGGACAGGTGTGACAACATTGATATATCACGCAGGCTGGCATAATGCCGCGAGCATAGTGCATGCGAGGCATTCCCTGCAATCAAAAACCAACCTTGTTATTAGCTCTTTTCTTGTACCTCTACCCATGGCATAGCTTACTAGTTTTGCAAGCCATCTAATACAATGCAGCCCTCGATGCGAGAGCCTGCCCGGTGCAAGTATTCATTTATTTCTTTTTCCATTTACATCTACACCTAGTGAATGATGAGCTTTCTGCAGAATATTGACTATCATGCGAATATTCTAAATCCAGCCCGCCTTCAACAATTCCTCATCAATCCATCCATGCATAGCTGTTGCCAGCTTAGCTTCCCATGTGGATACTGCCGAGGTTGGAAATACTGGGGCTGTCAGCAAAGGCAGACTAACTAAGCTTGACGTAAGCCTTTCTTTCGTGTTAGTCCTTGGTCGTCCTACATTCAACTCATCCTCTCTATTTCCAATTCTCATCAGGAAGGATATTTGGATGGTCTAAATGTAGTCTTCATTCTCCGTCATCTAAAACCAAAATCGGTGGTATTGGACTGGGCTGCGGTGTTTGGTAGTCGGTGAGCAATGACTGGTGGCATCGTGGCCGGAACACCAAGGTGTGTTCGCGCGCTTGTGTGTAGATGGCGCTTGAAAGTTATGACCGCCAATTCCGGTATGATCTCTCCTTCAAGATATGACAACAAGAAGGGGGTAAGTTGAAACGAGGAACAAACAACGTATAGCACCTGGAGTTTACTAGTCGTCACCGACCTAGCTTCTACTTAGGCGCTTACGTAGTTATCACTTGGAGCTTAGATAAGATATCTTCCCCCTAAAAATAACAATTAGTTAGCCTTACCTAAAGGCCTACTATAATACTATTACTATCTAGAATAGTTTATTTAAAAAGTCTAAGTGATATCTTTAAGAGGTAGTACTAGCGGGGGCTAGAGGTCAGGATAACTGGGAAGAGGACCTGCGGGCAGGCTAGTTAGGACGCGGGGTCATGTGACCCGTCTTCTAGTGTATGAGTAAGTTAGGTATATCATGTAATTTCGCTGCTGACTAGCAGATAACATGTCGAGAGGTCATGGTGTGCGCGCAATGAAAGGGGAGCTGACTTACGACACCCGCGCGGACCGCGCTAGACCGCGCGGTTTGTGGGGACAAAAGGGCGGTCTCATGCTAACCCGCCGTTAGCATAGCTTTTTTTAGACAATTTAATAGCTGTCTAGGGACCGCAGCATCGTCATACCTAAAACAAAGGTCGCAATTAGGGCAAGTGTCCGTGCCCGACGGCTCCAACAGATACGAATGAGGATTAGAGTACGCAGTCGGCATCATCGCAAATCCAGCACAAAGTGCGTGGATCAAGTGAATGGCGTGATATTGATGGCAAACCATGCTACACAGATCAAGTTTGTGGCTGAGCATCGCAATGAAGGTTAAGGGAAACATCAAGAAGCAATTACCACGAGTTCTAGCGCGCATCTTTATCTAAGCCTAGCGATTTGCCTGTTCGCTTCTTAAATTGAGTCCACCGGTAATCACGTCAAATAACGAGCCAAACTATGTAATGACGGTTCAGCCGATATAATAACGAGTCAGCCTATATATATATATAGGGATTTACGTATATACATTTTATCAACGACTGGTAAACAATTCCAAAAGGGCAACGGTGAGCCTAAGTGAATCCGGTAAATTGGGGGGGCGGAGGGTATGAGTTAGCTGCGGGTTTTACTTGAAACCCATTCCTAATGCTAAGATTATATATCCCAACTTTAATAGGTATAGCGCGGCAGCTAGTAATAATTGAAGGAATTTCTGTGCTTAAGGACTTATAGAATAGTTAGGCATTGGCTGAGTTGAGCGTTCCTGATTTGCATTAGTGCAGGAGTTAGACCTATGATAGGTCGACCGCAAGAAGGTCGAGCGGTACTGGTAGATTGTCAATGTTGACAATCCTCTGTTGAAGACTAGTTCAATAGTCAACAGGATCGCTTAGCTACTCTTTCTATTACTATACGTATGGCAGATAGAACTAGCAAGTAAATGGTCAATTCTTCTAACAAAATGTATCTATGCCTGCTCTTGACTTATGTCTTCGGCTGCATATGCGCGGTGTCAATTCCGACTGAGCCCGTGCCAGCAATGCGTGTAACAGCAGGCCGAAAGAGGAAGCCAAGAGAAAGCAGCTAGGGCCTACTTCTGGAGCTCTACTATGCATTGTCAAGTTATTATGCTGCTTCATTTTACAAGTGGGCGGTGCACGAAAGCTGAAACGGAGGTACGATCAACGGACTGTTCATCTACAGTCACGGCACGGGCCAACTTCGACACGGGAGCTTAGGTTTTCCTTCGGGTGCTCTAGTTTTTCCTTGGCTTATTATTAACGAGGTACTAGATAGGCTATTTTGTATTATAATAATAATAATAATAATAA
>JAPFRM010000567.1:0-16576 GCA_030778325.1 Beauveria medogensis
TTTCAACATGTCGCACTATCGTCTGCTCATTTCCCATTGCTACTAACGGAATTGCAGGTGGATGCAGAGAATGGGCCGTTGCGTGTGCATGAGAGACAAAGGGTCTGGCGCCGCGGTCAACCAGCACCCCAGCCACAAAAAAAGGGCGGCGGGGGGGCACTCGAGAGAAAATCTTCCAAATTGTTCAACATAATGTTATTGTAGAACTGAAACGTCGAAACGTCGAAACAGGTTGTAGACTGAACATGAGCGGATTGCGACGCTGTCTTTTTAATCCGCTCGACGCGCACGAGCGAGTCCTGAGCTAGCCGATCTTCAAGACAAGTTCCGATTTGTCATGAGAGCAGAGAAAGACTTTGAGCAGCACTTTCCTATCAAAAATAATACTGGGGATTTCGCTTGCAATTTTTGCTATTGCGTGCTCAAGGCAAACCTTTTCGGCGAAGACCAAGCTCATGAGACGTTCGTTGATTGCGACGGCAACATTGTTCTCGACGTCAAACCCGAGAACACCAGCAAATATCGCAAAGTGCAGCTGCGTCGTTACTGCAGAACTTGCGGAAGCAAAATTGGTTTTGACAGGCCTGTGGCAAAGGATGCCCAGTTGGATTCGTACAAAGGGGGATAAGGCATCGACAGGTTGCCGAAAATGAACTTTTTGACGTTGTTGCCGAGCTTCTTGTTCGTCACCCTCAGCCAACGCAGTCCGCTTGTTTAGTGCACTCTTACTCTAAAGCTACAGTAGTGAGGACCTGGATGCAGGCAAATTTGGCCGCAATATAAACAAAGTTTAGCCTACAAGCAGAAGTGGAAATGTTTTCCTTCTACAGCATTCGCGTCGTTTAACATCTTGGGCGAGAGAGCGCGTCGTACGAGGAGAGGAATGCCCGGCTAGTGAGGCCAGAACTTCAACGGCTGGATTGGTGCAAGCTAACTGGTTGGGAGAATCTAGCTGGACAACAAAACACAGCCGCTACCCCGCACCTAGAATATCCCCATCCCACTCAGTTTATCACTTGCTCTAGCCTCTGTGGTTGGAGTATTTTCAATCAATTTTTTGAACACGATGAGTGCTGTTACTCGCGGCCCTAGTTTCGGCCATGTCTTGAAAACCGGATTATACTCTGATTTGACCTTATCCTGCAGCGGCAGAGAGTTCAGCGTGCACCGAGTAGTGGTTTGCTCGCAATCTGAAGTTCTTGCCGCGGCGATCAGAGGGCCTTTCCAGGCAAGTCGGTTCGACGGCCAGCTGAAGAAATTAATCTAATCGAAATCAGGAAGCAAAGACGGGGACTATAGTTATAACGCAATATGACCCAGATACGGTCGAGAAAATGGTAGAGTTCCTATATACCGGAGATTACGGCTCGCCGCTTCACGAAGCTCAGGAGACGAACGATGCCTCTGTAGCTGGCTCAACAGCATCAGATGACGACCTCTTACAACACGTATACCTTAATTCGATTGCAGATTACTACGGCATTAAAGCGCTTGCTGAACTCAGCAAGGCAAAACTTCAACAAGCATCAGAAAATGCATCAACTGAAGCAGCATTGCTCGATGCGGCAAAAGAGGCACTGGGCCGAACAGGAGACACAACATTACGCATCTTCTCTTTGAACTTGAAGTTGAAAGAGCTCGCCACAAGGGTGCTGAAGCAAGGTCTGCTCAAATCGTGGAAAACATCAATAACTGTATGAAAACGCTGGAGGAAAGAAAAGAATGTCGAAATCAGAGCTGTCGAGCGGATTTCAACTGCTACATTGAACAGCGTGGTCAGGCCTTTGAGCCTTTATTTGTACTTCGCTGTGCCGAGTGCCGATGCCGGCATTAGCAGTTTGCCCGTGTATCCTGTACCAAGCTGGACCATGCGAGTTATATATGCACTTTCTAGAAAGTCAGGGATCATTATTCATATCTAGAGAACCTAGACATAACCACGCGCTTCTGCAAATGAGGTATCAGGTCCATGAGGCCACCTTTCACAGGAAATGCGGGATCGGCGTAAGGAATGTCCTGGCGGCCATCCCGACGATATAGATAACCATTAAGTCCGCAGCAGAGATCTTCCGCCTTAGCACGAGCTGGTGGTACAGAGCCCATAGCAGCAACAGCAAGCAGGTAGCGCAGAGCCAGCTGCAGATGCTGGCAAGTCGCAGGTCGAGTTGCTCTACCACACAGGCCTTGAAATGCTGGCCGACAGCGGCCAAGGATATGGAGGGCTAGCGACGTGGCTCTTGGACATTGCATGCATGTGTCAACTCGTGGCTGCTAACCATTGGTCAGATGTGAGAGCTACGCAGCTTTGAAATGCCAAGAATACTGTGTGTAGGTGATAATAGGGATGCTACCGTTTTTTTGAAGGGGGGGAGTTGATCACCGGCAATTCACTCCGCGCCGGCATAGCTCACTGAAACAAGCTCTCTTCAGCTGTAATCCCCCTAGACAGTTGCGTGCACTGATTCCACACAGCAATGGAACGGAAAGAATGCGCATCGGTGGTTGTCCTAGTTTGAATAGCCTCAATCCCCTCTCTTCAATCGGTGAGGCTGACCAGAAATGCAAATGTTTTCATGAACACTCTTTCAGTATCATGGGTGGCAAGAATCCTTCACCAGATGAGAGAGTCGTATATCTGGCGCTGCTGAAATAGCAGAAGTGTCGAAGCAAACGCCAAGCCTCCACCAGCCAGTTAGGCAAATTTCGTCAATCTTCCCAATCTATCTACCAATAGGTGCACAACACCGACTTTTCGTTCATGTGCAGAACATGCTAGAGCAGGTCTATAATGAATACGGACGCCGCAAACTACCTGATCTAATGCGAAGTCGCGGCTGGGATTGTCCCGAATCGGTCGAGTTGAACCTATGGGCTGGAGAGTTTGCAAGGCACCCTTCATTGTTTGACAAGAATCCAGACGTCGGTGTGCCATTGAGAGAGCTTTTTCAGTCGATTGCTAACATCCGTCACACCGCGGTTTATCGAGTTCTTGTCCAGAGAAAAGGAATTGAGAAGTCTCTTAAAGATGCTGAACGATTTATGACGCTTCTCGAACATACGGGACAACGCGACAAAATTTCAAAGCTTCGCCGTGACACTGCAACTGCGCTGGACGAACTCGGACGCAGCAAACACCTCCTTAGGGCAAGACGGGATGAAACTCTACAAAATATAACTGAACAACGCAAGAAACTGGATCTTTTTGAGAAGATAGCTGTTAAGGAGATGACGAGGGAAGACGAAGAATACCAGCTCTTGGCAGGAGAGTGTGTCGAAGCTACAATTGCACCTTCAGAAGCTTCGTTTTTAACAGCCTTTAATGCACCTGAAGACGACTATTCGGTTCATGACGATACAAATAGCACGAACGAGTATGGAAAGGATGAGAGACACCAGGGAAGTTAGCAAGTCGATAGAGCTGCCTAATAAATCCATCTTACGATTTTAAGATTGATACGTCAAGCAATCGATCATCATTGGAGACGCTTAGAGCTGATGCCTCAGTCAAGAGTAAATTGCTAAACAATCTGTGTAGGCGATCAGCTGCCAGTCCTTACTTGCCGATTTGTTGACTCATTCCTTACAATTATCGCCAAACTCGGTTCAAAATAAGCGGCAAGGCGAGTCGTGGAGTAATCGAAAGGAAAAGTTCATCATGTTGGTGAATACTAGTTACTACTTCCGTTTTCGATTGACATCTTCCTGTGAAGAGTTTCTTCTGCAGACAGTAGACCACCTGGGACCTGAGCCATATGCATGGGTTAGTGGGCAGGCCTGGTGGCGCTCAGCAGGACCAACTGGCTTGGTAGGCTGCATCTGGCACTTCCAGCATATGCGCCACGTGCCATACCAGAGAATTACAAGCTACATCAGCCGTAGCTCACACAAACACTAGAACTGCGAACCTATGAACCCGGATGTCTGTCTGCGTTTCTGCAACCCAGATGCCATATCCTGTTTTGTCGCGCTATGTTTCCTTTTTGTGGATCCCTGCCGTGCCACATCATGCTGTCGAATAGCGTAACTCGCGCTCTTATGGTCGGACTCTGCGTCCGAGTCAGCTATCTCGTCCACTTGACACTCTCCCATATCCTGCTGGTTTGTTCCAAGCCGTGTATTAGCAGAACGACTTATATTTTGCGCCTGCAGCCGATCGCCAAGGCCAAACTCGCCGACTTCAGCGTTCTCGCCAGCGTCAGCTACGCCAGCGCCATCAGCGTATCTAGGCGCTCCACTATAGCTCTCTTCGTCGCGGCGACTACTATCAAGCTCGGGCTGAAGCACTCTTTGTCGGGAACTTGCATCGTTTACTCCGACAGATATCCTTAGAAGGCGGCAGTCCGGCACCTTGAACGCGGAATCAATCTTGTTGAGGATATGCTTCATGCATATAACCCACAACCATGCCAAATACTTGTCATACAACTTGTTCTTACGTGCTCGTTGTGCCCGGCTGCCATGCCATCGTATGCTAGGCCAAGCCTGGGCGTCGGCATTATGCATCATAGGTAAAGGTATAATGCTCAAGTGGTTTTCTGTTAAGATCACCGCATAACATCCAACTTCAACGACGTTAACACCAACAACTGCGCCACATGTCATAACAGTTCGCAGATTGTCAAGATTTGAATGGTCCAAAATAGCGTGCAAATGCTTTCCTTCAACCAGCTCAGCCACAGGTCGCCTATCATTGATAAATAACAGAAATATGAGGCTGTTATTATGCCTATGGGGAGGCCAGGGTTGAAGATACGCTTTATAAAGAGGAATATATCATAGCTTAAACTTTACACGAATTTCCTCCTCAGAAAACTGTTTCGTGTGTCGCCGAAGCGACACTTCTCGGTCATGCAACGTCATTTCGCAACATTGTAGCTAATCAGTACCGCCGTGCTGGTCGCTAGATGAAGCCCTCTCCGCGAGCAAGCACTCAAGCTGATCTAAAACTTGGCGCTTCTGTTTCAACGGAACGCTTCGATACTCTATGGTAAATCCCGCGCCAGCATCGAATGTTTCAACAAATTGTCGAGAGATCCAGCTTCGGTACAAGAATATCTGATCACTGCCCAAGCTAATTACCCTTGCCCACGCCCCCGTTCGGTTTTGTTCACCGCTCCTTAGCATCTCCTTAACCATCGATATCATCATCAATGCTATTTGCGCGTCCTCTTCTACTATTCTGGGCCTGATGCGCAATGCCTCCCTGGCTCTGTGTTCTCGGTCTTCTTTCTTCTCTCCGTTGGCCTGCGGCCATAGAGCCAAGGAGTGCTTTTCCCTCCTGTGTCTCATATTCACAATATCGGCAACTGCAACCAATGACCCGGTGGCTGGGACTTGGAAGACGCCATCTGTAGCCACGACTGATATTGAATGTCCGTACCGTAATTGCAGCTTTCGTCCTTGACCTCGCTTCCATGGTCGCAATCCGAACGATCCAAGCAGTGCTACTATTGCATTGAGCCTGAGATCCCCGTAGTACTTCAACTCTTCCACACTGTTCAGCCGCCCGGCCTGACACGATTTTCTTTTTTCCGCGGACTTCTCGTCGAGCTTCTTGTCAAAACGTATGCCGAATATTTCCTTGTCCGTTTCGCTACAATATAGCGATTTGGTGTATCTTGGGCCCCAAAGGAGTTCTCCGGACGACAAAGGTCTAGTGGCCTTTCCTCCATGGCGTGGCTCGTATTTTTTTCGTTTCGGTGCTGTGTTGTTCTGAGAATCGAGCCTTCGCTTCGGCCCGACTCTTCCGTGCGCTTGCATTGGCTGACCCGTGAGAGCCATGCTGATCCTTCTCCATATACTTTCTCGGCCGTTGACGGATACAGGCGTCCTCGATTCGCGCTCGGTCTGATGTTTGTCGATGTTGATATCAGGGGTGGACAGGTTGCCCTCTACCCAAATCTTAGCGGTGTTTCTGTCATCGCTACCGCACGTGACGACCACTAATGGACGTTCCCCGCCACTGTTTGCCCTCAAAAGTCCTTGTTTCCATAGAGACAAAAAACAAACACCACATTCCTCTGTCATTCACGCCAGCTCGTTATCAGTATTCGGCCATCTTTTTGTCTCCGTCCGTGCCCAAATAATGGCCAATTACCTCGATCCCGACTTGCCTGAAACTGTTGCGCAACTTGTAACCCCGCATGGGCCCCACGTTCTATCGAACCTCGACACGCTGGGATCCTCCGCCAGCAAATGGGGTGCTGGGGAAGTGAAAGCCTTCAGGGTCCTCAAAAACAAAGCAGCTTGGCAGAAAAGTTTTTTGTTGCCTTTACGTGACCTTCATGAGCACTCGTGCCCAATCTGCCACCCCGAGAGCTCTACCCCTTACGAAGTGAACCCCGCCATGATAGAGCATCTTCTCACTCCAGTTTCGCGACTTCGCACCGCCTCTGAGTCCTTTTTATGTGGCCTGCCAACTGGCTATTTTCATCTGGCGTTGGCCAGGTTAATTCGATGCGATGTGCGAGATCCAGTGCGAAACCATAACACCCGCGAGCGTGCTGGTGACAGACCAGTCGCTCAGTATCCCGATTTCGTCCCATCATCTATGATTCCATTTCCAGAGTCCTCTTCCCCCGCACGGCGCTCCTCCTCCGAATACAGTGGTAGTCACGCTAGCATTCCTTTGGACGATGACCAGAACGAGTTCCGTGCCCGGAGGCCAGAGTCCCTGGTGGCCAATCTAGTTAAGGAACTCTTCCACTTGTCTTTGTACTCGGTCCTGAAACAATGTCATCCCAAAGAAGAATTTTGTTTTCGCCCAGAGAGTCATTCGTCGTGGGCACTGATTGCTGCCACAGGTGTTGTCGGTGCCGATGATGGCGGCCTGTGTAAGAAGCGTCTTCAGTCCGGTTCCTGGACAACCCTTAACCCGTCTCTGATGTTGGGCGAATGTAAGCCAGCATCTCAAAACCTTTTTTATAACAATCGCACCGAAAGTTATCGGCCCGTCTTGACTATCCAGCTCTTCGCGCAGGTCGTTGGGGAGGCTGTCACGACCTGGAAGCACTACAGCCACACAGGACTGTTCCATGGCGGGTGAGAACTCCCTTCTTTCATTCTGTCAGCCGCCACTTAAACTCGCTTCGCAGCTAAAGGGCCCGCGTGTAGCGTCTACTCGTATATTTGCAACGGTACATTTATCCGTTTCTTACATTTTGACTTCGGCTCTCGCTACGAGGAATACTTGGACGCCCCAACGGAGAACGAGCAATTAGACATAGTTCAGGATTATCCAGAAGACACATGCGTTTGTGTTTCTAGTACGAAGTGGCTAGATCTCGAGGAGCCCAAAGACGTTATTCGCTCGATATGCCATATACTGACCAGAGTGATGATGGAAGGTCATGAATCTGAGGAATCCGAGGACCAGCCGGAGATTGATCATGAGGCCGGATACCAGTCGGACGTTATGCAAGAATGAATGGATGTAGATTTTCCGGACAAGATGGTCCCCAGGAGATGTGAAAACTTTTGGCAGAGCTTAGAACAGGACATGATCCAGTGTTTGCTGCTTGCCTTTATCTTTTTATGATGCTCAAAGTTCAGAGCGTACGCAACTAGCTATGCTATATTAGTGCTGTGAAAATCGTCCGGATGCAGCGAAGCAGCCAGCAATAAGTAGTGAAAACACGCTGCTCAGCAGGCTGCCGAAACTACCCAACAGCGCGAATTCCAGCGTGACAAAGAAATAGGTAAACGATACTTGAGTTACATTCCGAGGCGCATTTACCGCGCTGCAAATCTTCATTCACCATGCTGTTCTACCAGCCTTACTTCCTTCTTCCTCGCCGCCATTTTATCAGGATCAAGTTCCTCGACAACTATTGCTGCCCATACTCCAACGGGGTTGGTGATTGGCGGCGTCCTCGCCGCGAATTGCCTGTGCCAGCAGTGGGAGGGCCGACGTCTTCCAGTTCTCGCACCACCAGGGGCGGCGCTGGCTGATGACCACGACGGCCGCAAAAAACAGCATCTCAATGGTGAGAAGAACTGCCAGAAAGGAAAGGTATCTCCGTTTAATGCGGATACACACCTCGCTGTAGAGGGCGTCTCCCGTCACACTTCCGGCGCTAAACGGTACGCCATCGTCGACGTGCTGCGACGGCGGCGGCTTGTTACTTCGCATCTCCCCGCCAATAGCAAGCGATATACCGTCCATGAAGTGGTCCACGGACTCAATTGTCATGGTGCCAGCGCTCCAGAGCGTTTGCAGCCACACGGCCCCGTCAACTTGATCTACACCGCGCACGAGCTGGATAGAGGCGTTGTCAAAGATGCGCCCGACGAAATCTACAAGAGCGCTGGTAGGACTCTTGGTAAAGGAATATACACACATTCGGGTGTGTACCATTTGCCAGGCAGTTTATCGCCATCATCGAGTCCCGTGGATCTCCTTGGGGCTGACGCAGGTAGGAGCACATGTACGCTGTTGGTGGCTGTCTTTTCTTCGCTGGCAGCACACGTTTGCCGTGATCCATTGACGACTGCGCTCGAGGTGGCCAGTTGGAATGAATGATCGAATGGAACAGCGTCTAGATAATGGCGCGCAAATTCTATCTCGGCATACTTTCCATTTTGGACGCTAGCGTTAAACGATACGACGCACGGTCGGAGAGCACAGTCGAAAGCGACGGGGATCAGATCCGAATTCTTGTCTTGCAGCGTTGGCTTGACAAGAGCAATGCCATAGATGCTCAGTAAGGTGGTTGTACTGTTCCACTCTCCGGCGGGTGACAAGCTTGTCGGATCGCTTCCGTACACGCCGTTGGAGGTGCCAAAAGTAAACATCTTGCCGCTAAAACCCGATCCCCTGCCACTGGCCAGCGACAGAATGTCTGGGTAGCCGGTCAGAATATAGTTGCCTGCATCGTGGCATCTTTTTTGCTATGTATGACACATGGTCAATGTGTCAAAGGATGCACTACTCCCATATTAAATGTGCAGTTGCCCGTCGGACAAACCACGGTGCTGCGTATGCTCTCGGAGCTGTTACTTGGCCGAGCGTATAAGCCCGTATACACGGCGAGCTGCATCGCCGTCATAAGAGAGGCAACAGTTGCGTCGCTCTGAGCAATGGCGCAGTTATCAAACCGTGGTACAGAGGCTTCGCCGTGCATAACTCGCTCGCAGGTTCCGATGGCGACGGCCGCTTGCGAGAATGGTTCGGTAATGAGTGTGAGCAGTGCAATCAGAACGCCGAATGACGCGAGGGAGGATGACCTGCGATCGCTAAACTGTTTGAAAATGTAAAGCAGAGACCCCCAGGCGCCCCGACTGGCCTGGTCGTAAACATCCATAGTGATCATGTCCTGCGGCTCTTTGGAGAAGGAGAGCCATTTAAGCTGACTTATCCCATTGGATATAGGCATAAGTAGAGAGCCTTTAAAGATGGTTGTAATAATGGCAATGACAGCATTTATGGAAATCGGCGCCTTCCAGTGAGAAAGGGCTTTATTCTCATACTCTCGCAAAAGAACAAGGCTGGCTATAAAAAGGACAAGGCTCACAATGAGCGAAAAGGACTCCCATTTCCACAGCAGAAGCATGCCACGGAAAGCGCTCTGCGGCTTCGATGAGACGTAGACAGAGGAGCGCTGGCTCTCGGTGCTGTCTGTTTTTTTGTGCTGCTTCCGAGAAGGCCTGGACGAAGCTCCGCCCCTGGGTAACTTGCTCCAAGAGACATTGCTGGTGCTCAGCAGGCTTTCCAGGCTGGTGTAGCTGGGGTTGCGCTTCTGGTATGCTGCCCGCATCTTGTTCGGCCGCGGGCGTGTCTACACAATATAATAAGGAGGAGTTTATAGTACTGTAGGATTTTAACAGGGTCCAAGCAATTCAATGCGGACCACTGACAATGACACTATATGGAGACAGGAAGCTACCGTACTTTTGTGCAAAATAATATACGAATTTCACTCACTGGTGCATGCAGGTTCATGTGGCCATGCACGGTGCAACCTCGCAGGTCCCACTGCTTAGCTCAAGCCAGCCACAGCGCGTTTTTGCAGCGCGTGCCGTGGGATTGCTAGAAGCAGAAAGCCGCCACATTATGCCGCACAGGCTGATATGAGTAGAAATCTGCTCCTCTGTGTCAATCCAGCAGCGGTGCCGGGAGCATGTGCTGTGGATGTGGGATGTGAGCAGCAAGAATCGCTGTTCATGAAGCACCCCGAACCGATCGATATGTGCTGCGGGGTGATGGGCAGAAATCGCTGCTCACATCATCGGTGGTAAGGAGCCTAAAGGAGACCTCACACTGCAATTACAAGCGACCGGCGGCCCGCAAGGTACCCCAGGGTGGCAGGAGAAGAAAGCTGCTCTTGAAGTCGATCTATGGAGCAGAAGCTGGTACAGTACTGTACCATCAGCTGTACAATGGTGAGTGGCGGGAATTCGCTGCTCATGCAGTGAATAGAAGCAGACAGTGGTACATGCCGGCGTGTCCAGAAGTAAACGCCGCGATTCATGCCGGCCTAGCATCGGTACCGGCATGCTCCGCGGGGTGACATGGCATGTGCGTTGTTCAGTACCACTGACCCATCCCTATCGACAGCTGCGGCCGATCCTATCGGGCGCAAAAAGAAAAACAGTGATATAACTGCTTAGGAGCTCATGATGAGCGCTATTAATTCTCGAGACGTCGGCACGATGGTCGAATTTTGTCGGTTCCGTAATTTTCTCGCTTTTCACGGTATTTTGAGGTCGAGCTATAGTTATCTTGAAGGTAGCTGACGAATGAAACAGCCATGGCAACTTAAGGTTTGCCAGAACTTCCGTGCACAAGCTGCTATGAGCCACTGTGCCGAAGTCTATAATATGTGCACTGCCGGCCCAGGCTGATGTATCGTTTTGCATCAACAAATACCGTCGCCATGGAAGCATTGCAGTCGGAAGACCACCGAAACCTCCTCGACATAATCGACAAGCTAAGGTCGAGAGGCGTGAGTCGATACGTCGACCTTCCGCAAATCGTCGTTTGCGGCGACCAATCAGCGGGAAAGAGCTCTGTACTTGAAGCCATCTCTGGCTTAACATTCCCAACCAAAGATAACCTCTGCACACGTTTTGCAACCGAACTAATTCTTCGTCGTGAAGTCACCGTGGCCGTAAACATTTCCATTCATCCAGGACCGGAAAGATCACCCGACGAACGACAGCGTCTCAACACATTCCGGGCAGAAATAGACCTCACACAACCAGACCTTCAAAAAGTCGTCGATGAAGCCAAAGGTGTCATGGGAATATCAGACTTTAAAGTGTTCAGCACTGATATTCTGCGTGTTGAACTGTCGGGGCCGTATCAACCACATTTGACTATGGTTGATCTCCCAGGCTTATTCCGCGCGGGGAATCGAGAACAAAGTGCCAAAGACGCCAAAACTGTCCGCAAAATGGTGCGCGCTTATGTCAAAAATCCTCGAAGCATTATTCTCGCTGTTGTATCTGCCAAAAGCGATTTCGCTTTACAAGAAATAACGGAAATGGCCAGAGAGCTGGATCCGAAAGGAATACGCACGTTAGGCCTCATCACGAAGCCAGATGCGCTGGATGCTGGATCTGACAGCGAGGCCGCGTATGTCAAGCTTGCTCAGAATGAGGACGTCGCTTTTCGCTTAGGCTGGCATGTTCTCAAAAACAGAGATTATCAGATGCGGGATGCCTCGTCTGCGGAGAGAGATGAAGCTGAGGAGATTTTTTTTCGCTCTGGAGTTTGGACAACAGTCAATCCTGCACAGTTGGGAGTAAAGGCTCTGAAGCCGCGACTCAGCGATGTGTTGAAAGACCAGATTTTACGACAACTTCCTGCCCTTATTCAGGATATCGAGATGGAGATATCGTCAACCGAAAGTCAGCTCCGACTATTTGGATCTCCACGGACCAATGTGGCCGAGCAGCGCCGATACCTCCTTCAAGTGAGCCGCGACTTCACCGCTCTAATCCAGGCGGCTGTTGATGGAGTATATAACAACTCTTTTTTTGGCAGTGCCAAAACTGATGACGGGTATCGGAAACGACTGCGAGCTCGAGTACAAAATACGCTGACGAGTTTCTGCGAGAAGATGAGGCAGCAAGGTAAACAGCGTATTATTGTGGATACCACATCCGATGAGGAAGAATTGGCGCTCGACGAGATATCGCGCGCTGAATTTGTTGACCTCGCCAAGGAACGAATTCGACGAAGTAGGGGCCGCGAACTGCCGGGCACATTCAACCCTATGGTTATTGGCGAACTCTTTGTCGAGCAGTGTACGCCATGGCGCGGCATTGCCTCAAATCTACTATCGGAAATTCTCGGGCTTGCAAATGAGATCCTGAAGCTAATAGTGGACCACGTTGCGGTACAGGAAACCGCGTCTGGCATATTATCCGTCATCCGTGGATCTCTAGAGCCATTCAAAAGCGACCTCGAAGTGAAGTTCAAAGAGTTGCTCACACCGCACTTGGAAGGCCATCCGATAACTTACAATCACTACTTGACGGATACCGTGCAAAAAGTCCAGGAGGAAAGGAGGCGAAAAAGTCTAGAAAAACAATTGCGCGCAATAGTAGGCCACGAAGAGTTTGCTAGTGGTCGCCACGTCAGCATCTATCCCACTCGAATCTTGGAGCAGTTGGGAAAACACATCGAAGTTGATATGGAGCGTTATGGCGGCGAACTTGCAGTTGACTATATGGAGGCCTATTATAAGGTTGGTGCACCGCTCAAGTTTTATTCATAGGTCCCCTATCCGAGGTTGACCAGTGACTGACATGTGTCAAAGGTCGCGAGTAAGAAATTTATTGACGATATTAGCGTGCTGGCGGTGGAATGGTGTCTTATCGACAAACTGCCGACCTTGTTTCCACCAGAAGCCATCCTAGACCTGCAAGATGACGAGGTAGCTCATATAGCCACAGAAAGCGATTCGCTGTCGCTGGAGAGAACTCGTCATAGACAGAAACTCACGACACTGGAGGATGCTAAAAGCGACCTCAAGCAACTGGACATCCACCGCACGTTGGGCCTGCGTAAGAGGACAACCCTTTCGCTGCCTTGCAAATGCTGACGCTATATAGCTTCGCCTCCACTTGAAGCCTTTGAGCAAATTCATAGTGATAATGAGTCAGAAGGCCTCTACGAATACGGGCAGACTTCCTTGGTCGAGCAAGCGCAACATGAAGAGCCAAGTGGCCGTATTGAAATTATTAATACAGGGGAAACAGAGCTTGATTGGGAGCCGAAGCTCAAAAAGAAGAAGAAGAAATAAGCGTTGCCTTACGATGCATGGATATTCCGATAAATCTTGAATGCTTTGTTAAGAATATAGCGCAGTATGGAAACCGGTGTGATTGCCAGATCACTTTCAAGGCATTACTTGCTCTCGGAATTAGTACTATTTTCTGTGATGTCGATGTCCTTAAGCTCTTCAATAAGCAATCGAAAGTTTAGGCATGCATCGAATCCTCGACTCTCCTTCTCAAAATCCTCTATATTGCTTTGAAGAAGCAATTTGGGGTGTAAAAGCTTGCGTTCATCGTCATCTTCTATCTCGAAACATTCCCGCCGTCCAATGAAGGTAGACCTGAATCGTCGAAACTTGACACTCAGCTTCAAAGGGCTTTTATGCCACATAACAAATCGGTCATGGAGAGTCGACTCGTACAGTGAGCGCTACAGGTCCAGGATCGATCGGCATCACTATGTCCGAGTCTTCCATGCCTTTTACGTAGGCGTTTTCGCCAGTCCCGTTACGATAAATGGTAGAGCATGTGTTTCGGGGGCCACCGCAAACACTCAGGGCTGAAATCTCTAAGTCGTATAAAGCAGCTACTAAACATGAGGCGTCGAACCCAGAGTGTTTTTGATTCGCGTCATCACCAAAGTCGGCCTCTACCCAAGTTGATGCGAACTCGCCGAACGGGGTCAAGGGAACGGACCCATTATGACAAGAACAACCGATCTGGGAGTTCTCATCAAACGCTACGAATTGCTGACCGCTGGCGTCCAAACTGAAAGTGATGGCCTCGTTGCCGGCAAAGAAACCATTGATACCACCATCTGGACCGATCTTATTCCAGCATTTACATTTCTGAACATCCAAACCATCATTGATGAACTCCATGGTATATTGATAGTGAGAGGCAATAGAGGCTGGAATCTGCATAATATTGCAACCGTAGTGCTCTTTGGTGCCAGTGTTTCCGACGTAGGCTACTTGGGCGAGAGTTGCGCGTTTTGAGCCGCCACAGAACGAGATATACTCGTTCGATCTCGCGAGAGACCCTTGCGTAGAAACAAGTGAACCATCGGAAGCATTGATGCTGTCGACAGGAACGGATCCTCGGTAGGCAAAACTACAAGTGGTGGTTGCCAACAGAGTTATCAAGGAGGACTTCATTTAGTCTAGATTGTTCATGTCTCCTTGCGTGTAATTTACGATATACACCGGCGCAGCTATGTATTTACGCATTGTGCTAAGAGCCATCATTAGATTTCGTGACATAACTGGCTTCGATAACGCCACGCTGTCGTTGGGGCTAGAATTGTCCGTTATGCGCTTGCCTCTACCTCTTTCGACTGCATTGGCGTTGAACCGACCGCGTGTACAGGGCCTGACTTCAGCCGCTACTGGCTCCGTAACAGTATGGATATCGATAGCAGGAAATTGCCGCTCATGCAACTCCACGAACCAATCCATATGCGGCAGAAACCGCTGCTCACTTCATCGTTGGTCAGGAGCCAGGAAGAGACCTGACACCGCAATTGCAAACGAATCGGCATCAGAGGCCTGCAAGGTATTCACAGGGTAACAGGAGATGAAGCTGCTCCTAGAGTTGAGCTGTCATCGAACCTCTCAGTGCACCGGCCAGGAGGCGATAAGGCAGACCTCAATGTTCCGTTTCGGTATCTTACCCTTCGCGGTTCTGAGTTTCGGACACTACATCGTTCAGTCCATGACGATGTTGAGCTTGGAGCTTGTCAGTGCGATGTTATCGCCTGAGAGGAATGACCGGCAGAAAGCACACATAGGATGTCATATAAACATATTTGTCACCCAGAGACGGGCTTGGGCTCGACACGACTTGTCAATTCCTAGAAATACCACCCTGATTAGGCTATTTGAACAGCTGGGCATAGCTCAGGAACGTGGGCGACGACCTGCAGTGTCACGACGTCTATGTGGCGGTCGCGAGCAGAAAGCAGCTCATCAAGCAAGGGCGGGGGTGTGCTGTGGGTAGGGACAGCTAAGGATAGCTACTCATGCTGCTCCTCGATCTATACGTGATATGGGACGGCGGGCAGTAGAATCTGGTTCCGCCCATTAGTGGCCAAAAAATGCCCCTCAAATCGATGCAGAGGCGGGTAAAAGCATGTCGCATGGTGCACCTCGATCGAATTTATCTCCATTACAGTTTCACACTACGCCAGTAACCACGTATTACTATGATACGGGTTGTAACATGGTGGAATTCCGGTGTCATTAGAGTCATACAGTACAGTACCATCCGTGCGGCGCTTCTTCTGTTAGTCGCCGTCCAAATTGTTCTCTCCGCTTTGAGTAAGATATCCTTTTGGCTCTTTCGCATAATATCGCATTATGGAATATCTAATCAGAATTAGTTGTGAACGAAGCTAACAAACGATGGATTTTCATTTTCGTCGCTAGCGTCTGGTCCTTACTCGTATGCGCATACAGCATTATATCAACTTACATCTATCGAGAAGCATATAGACCTTTACTTTGTTTACTTCTTTATGCAGTTTCAACAATTTTTTTAGCTTACTGGCTCTCTGCTCATCGGGTGGAATCTTCCCACAAAATGCTCAGAATTATTAATCTGCAGAATCATGTATGCTTCCGCGAGCATAGGGTCACAATCTGGGCGGCCTTTGTGCTCTTGACCGTTCGCGAGCTACGCACTAACTGAAAATTTCAATCGTCTAAGATGGCGTCCTTACTTTTCATTTATGTCATACCCTCCTCTACTGGAACTGACCTACTGTGAAGAGTCTATGGCAGAATTGTTTTGAGCCAATAATTTATGACGTGCGCGATTGCGTATACGGATTCCAGTACCGAGTGCTGACCGCATAAGGGTTAGTGTAAACTGTGCCTCTCCTACTTATTCTCATTAAGCCTCGTAGTCAGAACACTGACCTAATATCGTGACAGCTAACATGCAATGGCTCTGTCTACATCACTATGGCACTGCAACAGAAGAAAAAGAGCAGGAAAACTGCTCCCCCTACGGACTCTATTTCTCTCATATGCGACTCGATGAATCAATGCCCGGATGCCCTTATGCAGTTCATCCACGGCAATCTTTCTTCTGCGGAAATAGCCTCGATAGCGGTTCAACTGCAGAAATCGTGCGTCCCGGATAGACAACTGCTGTGGACAGGAATGACCCGCGAAGCGGCACAGAAGTGGGCAGATGCTCATGACTTGCAGACATTGACTACTGCCATGGGAGCATACATGGATACCAAAAATCAGCTCTGTCCGCAAAAGCAAAAAAGCCACGCGGCATGGATCGATTACATACATGGCGCGTCTGCGCTCTTTGCTTTGCGAATCAGTCAGGGCGAGGT
>JAPFRM010000574.1:0-28502 GCA_030778325.1 Beauveria medogensis
TAATAGACTTTTTTAAAATCTAAAATATAATTTGAGCTTTTATAGTTCGTTTTTCATTTAATAGAAATGTCTAAGGAGTAGTTAGGCCGCGGGTGTATAACTAGTGTATGCAGAACCCAACCTGGGAATGTAGGTGTGTCGCGCCTGCAAGCGGTTTCTCCGAGGTGGCGTTTTACTCGTTCACGTGCCGAGCCTCCAGGTGTACCAACGCGATTTGTCGGAGATCAACCTCCACGGCAACAATTGCCCCAGCTACAACAGCGGAATTTCTGCCCTCCAGCCACCATTGAGCCATGGACGACACAACAAAGGCCTCGCATGAGCAAAAATCAAGACAGATCCGCGCCATCCTGAAGAAGTGGGAGAGCGACTGGGCAGCCGGCCACGGCGGCTCCAAGCCCAGTCGACAGGATATAAAAGACAATCCTACTATAGGTGCTCGCAGCTGCTGGCCGACTTCCCCCCACCGACTTTACTCTGACCAGATTCATAGCTGCCAAATACACAGAATACAATAAGACGCGAGACATTCTCGCGGGCAAAATCTCCGCGCCGCCGGCCAATGAACACGCGCCAAACCCCAAGAAACGGCGCCCCGACCGGCCGCCTACCGAGACGCCGCTCAGGAAGAACAAATATGCCGAAACACCAATGAAGAATCGCACGCTTGACGAGGACCAATACCTGAGCACGCCCGCCATCTCGAGAAGGCTCTTCAGCCCGGCGCAAGTCACGTCCATTGGGCCCACGCCGCAGCGGGATGGCAAGGTGCTAGGGCTGTTTGACCTCTTGATGGGCAAGGAGCTGGGCACGCCGAGCAAGAGCGGCACAAATGACCCATCGCCCACAACAACCCGGGGACGTCGTCGACACGCAGATGATGCAACGCCCAGCCGGCGCCAATGGTCCGAGGACGAGGCGTCCAAGCTGAGCTGCACACCCATGTCGGGCGGCAAGCGTCACGAGCTCAACACCTTTACGACGCCTCTGAAAGTCCGGGACGCAGGCGCTGGCGCCGGAGTCAGGACGCCCACAATAGGATCTGTGTCCAAGCTGCAGTTTGACACGCCGGCTTTTCTAAGGAGACATACGTTACTCGCGCCGGACGAGGCGGCTGCATTTGGTACGCCCGCGCCGCTCAAGCTGCCCAGGAAGCTACCCGGCCGCGGCCTGAGTGAGATTGTTGCGAGCCTGCGGAAAGTAGAAGACGATAAATTGGATGACGACGATGACATGGCTGCTCTGCGTGAGGCCGAGGCGGCGGATAGGGTTTCTACACGGTCCGTTACCGCACCAAGAGCGGAGCACGCAGCTGCCGCTACTACCAAGGAGAGCGACATACTGGCGAGAGAGCGCGAGGCTCAACACATCCCGCTAGGCGGCTCAAACGACGAGGGCATGTACGACAGCCCCGAGGATGCAGACCACTCGGGCCTACACGGCCAGCCGCAGATCGTGTACAAAAAAAAGGGCCAGAAGCGCACGACGCGACGCGCAAACATGCGTCCCGCCATTACGGGCCGGCAGAAGGCGCCGCTCGACGACTCGCAGGACATGGTTGCTGAAACGCAGCTCGACAAGCAGGAGAATATGGATAGCGAGTACGAAGACGCGGATAGTACGGAGAGCAAGAAGCCATCCGTCAAGGAAGGCGTAGTCAGAAATTCGGCGTGCAAGGTAAACGAGCCTGCGCACACCAACTTCAGGCGCCTGAAGCTCAGGAGCAAAAATACGAAGGGGAAACCGGGGGGCTTCAGTCGAAGATTTGGCCGCGGGTGATAAGAGGTTGATGTACGCGGAGCGACAGAAATCATGTTGAACACAAGCATGAGCATCTACAATCAAAATCATGTAGCATACCGCGGTGAGTTTGTATTTTACGGGAGGCAAGTGCTATAAAAATAGCTGATGATGCAGCTTTAGCTTGTGCTACTATCCACCTGCAATCTACAAGTATGCATACTCAACTCCAAGTACGACTTTGCGCATTCTCGACGAACAATCCTAGGTGACTTCGGGCAAAAGCCTGGTAGAGCTCAATACCTATTGGCAGGCGGGGCCTGGCCGCGAATTGAATGTGATTCGTGGACAAGCAGCAGCCGCATGCATCCGGGCCCTTGGCCCGAACAGGTATGATTTCTGGAGAAACCGGAGCAAAGCGTAAACGAAGCCTAGAAAAAGCTCTCCTAATAAAGCATTGGCGGCGATTGGTGCAGTACGCGGCGGGGTGTGCGAGCTTCGACTTGTTGCTATGCCTGTTACCTCGAACAGTCTTGTCCACGCGCTGATATATGTATCAGTCCGAACCGACACGGGAAACACCAACGTGACCCGCTCGCCGATGATGCACGCCGAGCAACAGACATTGGATTCTTAACACAATGAGCTCCATCAACATATACTTGACCAGTACTCAATTCTTTTTATTGCCCGGCCTTCTTCTGTGGCCACAAAGGTACGTCAAGATCAACTTGGGGATACATCTATCTCATCACACATATACTTAGATCAGTCTTATAGCCTGTCGTTGCGCGCATTCCTTCAGCATCGCACTTGCCGGGCGGTGGCTTTCAATCACGCCCACAAGCGGCAACAGTTCGTCAGTCAAAATAACGCAAATCTTCGAGCTCTGACGAGCATAAATAGAACCCTTTCTACCGCATAGTCCAGGGAGTAGCCCAAGTTCGATCCAGTTCACCAGATCAAGCTTGAGACATGTCTCTCACGCTGGCAATCAGCGAAAAGCTCACCAGTGCCTGGAACAAACCATGATCTCTCACCAGCGCAGAGCTGTTTGAGGCTCTCTGCGCAAGGTACTCCAAGTAACACTACAATGAGGCCATTCACACATCTTCGACCCGGCCACTGTGGAGTTTCCCTCCCGCGGCTTCGCGCACGAAGCTTTCGGCGCCCACAAAGGAAGCCAGAACCTCACCGTCCGCCCTGACGAGGTGTGGCTCAGTATCCTCGCGCAGCTCGGCACTTACCTCAACATGCACACCGAAAAGCGCGCGCGGCCATATATCTGCCACGATGGCGCAGAGCAGTTCGCCGTCACTTTGCGTGCGGGCCTCGATGGGCCAGATTTGCGCAGCAGATGCCTGATGAGCTCCGCGGCATTGTGCGGGACCCGTGGCTGGCGCGCTGGGCGACGCCCGCGTTCTCAGGACGATGGCTGAGGAGCGTGGCGTCGCCGCGGTACTGCTCCTGGGCGCCACGGTATCAGCGCAGTAGCTGAACGACGTGGTCGGCGATTACTTTGATGGCAACCTGGCGCGGTTGATGCAGCCGCTGTCCGATGGTGAGCGGCAATCACCGGCGATCGATCGGGCGGATCACGTCGGGTGGATCACGTCGGGCGCGCAGACGCTCATGAACAACAGGCCCTCGAATGACTCTAAGGGCGGCGGCCTGGGGTCGGTGACGCTGGTAGGCGACGCGGTCAACTACCAGCTTATGCCGGGGCGCCTTGCCGAGCTTGGCTGGTCTCGGAGGCCAGACTCACCCGAATATGGGCATCCATCCCCTTTGGATTGGCGGTCGTACCCGCCCGCGGTGATGGTCTAGGATAGCGAGTGGGTCGAATGCAGCTGGTGGCGGGCCTGGCGGATGTTCACGAACAGGTCGTGTCCGACTCAGGAAAACCTTGCAGCCGTTGTCAGGCCGGATCGCCTTCAAGACGCGAAAGCATAAGTAGTATTCGCCGCGCACTCAGAGTGACCTTCCCCGATCGACAAGGGCCACGTTTTGATTATGTATAATGAGACGCATGATCCTTTCCATGATAAAAAACCAGCTCATTTTCATGTTATTGCGTTTGTTTGTTTGTTTATCTAACACTTGTGAATATCTTAAATGGCGACCGCTGGGTGCTAGTGTTAATCTCAATGGCCTGACAGCGCAGCTGTTCGAGAGGCAACTTCGCTATCAGTATTGGCTAACGTTAATACAATAGTTTCTCCCGACTCTGCAGGGCTTAACAACAGATCATAGTCCGTGTGGTAGAACAAATAAGATGAGCTTTCATCCAGGGGTGGCGAGAATTCACTGGCTTGATTGGTGTAAGTCGATTGGGCTCGCGGCGCTGAGGCGCACCAGTGAGATGTAGACTGCAGGGAATGTCACATGTGCCGGGCCACCGTGCGATAGTGGCAAATAGCCCTAGATGACGTGAAATATAATAAAGTCCCTTATACACGTCACAACGAGTTTTCTACGTGGTGGCTTGTGGTTGTTCAGGTTGGCGAGGCAGCGGGGGAATGATTCTGACACGCATTCAACAGAACATGGTAAACTGCATCAAATTCAATACGCAGTTCTTTTTTTCTACAAGTTTTTATTCGTTTGATTAGTGATCTTATTATCGTATCTCATATGAAAGCTTATGTGAATGCTGGCAGACGGGCAAACGCGACGGCTGGCCCGCGTTTGACCTTGACCTTGCCACACACACAGCTTCTCTTCCTAAACACCCCGAACTATTCTCCTTCCAGAAACACTGACATAGCTTCTGCTCGCATCTCTGTTTATTTTACTGCTTTATGACGCTATGAACCTCCCTGTGGATCTTGACATGGATCTTGACGCTATCAGCTCCGAACAGCACGACATACGAAATCTCGCCACCACATGTCTTCCTGGAGAACTTTCTAGCATCGATTACGATGAAGCGTCTAGCTCTCATGGTTCGGAAGATGATAACCTCGAAGAAGACGGCCCTACAAGTTCATATCCAATCTCGGTACACATCCCTGAATGTATGCTCGTCAGCCCACGATCCTGCTATACGCCATTCGACCCGCCGTGTCCGGTCGTGTCGGAGCGTGATGCTCTGAGAATTCTACTACCAGAACGATACGCCAAGGATGATTTTCTCGAGCTACAGCTTGACGACTTTGCCGTCTACTGCGATACCAAGTTCAGACCCGAGGAAATGCGCTCACTCAGTCAGCTTGGCGCCGAGCCTCACTCCACGCCCTTATTCTTCGACGGGATACTCTCGCATGGAATGCAGAGCCTCTACGTGCGTCGAGTTCGTATACATGCACTACCGGTTGGAAACTATGGCCAAGAGTCACGAGATCAGACGAGAGACAACATATGGATCCAGTCCGAGGAAAACGCCACGAGCGATGTATACTATAAGCTGGGATCAGCAGCACCAGAATACAAGAGATTTTTTGAGCTCTTTGTGTGGGTTGCTGATCTAGCCAAGTATTTCGTCGACTTTCTTACTTTCATGCGTGCCATAGAGCGGCCTGTGGCAATTCATCACTTCCGACGAGACTTTGCGGCCTGGCTTCTCGCTCTTTATGCAAAATCTGATAAAATTGAGGTGGTCAAAATGTGGATGTGTAAACACCCTCGTCAAGACTATCGATCTGCTGTCAATGCAAATATTGATTTTCTATACAAAGAATCTGTTGGGGTACTAGGCGAGCGAAGAGCCTACTTTCACCCTCTGTGGAACGAGGTGTTTTTCTTTCAAACGTACACTCCCTACAACGCACCTATCGAAGACAAATCCACCATTGTTACCAAATACATTTACGACTGCTTTCACCACTTACCATTTGGTAAAATGCTCAAGGCTGTTGATCTCAGTGCTCACACAAAACGACTCCAATTAGAAGTAATCGCGCAACGACCGATGCTACCTATACATGGCGCTCAGGTTACGCCGGCTGGCCACGGCAACATCAGCCCTGGGGACACCATATCTACCACACGCGACACTGTCGATTCTGGCACTGTCTGGGAAAAGGAAGAGGCCAAGGGCGATGAGTACGGCCATCTATGGTTTGCCCTCGTTCAAAGCGTGTCCGTTAACAGCGATGGTGTTCGAGTATTCGAGGTCATTTGGTACTATCGACCCGCCGATACACTATGCGGCCTCATGCAGTACCCTTGGTCGAATGAGTTATTCCTGTCCGACCACTGTTCGTGTGAGGAAGGCATCAAGATCCGAGAAGATGAAGTGTACAGCGTTCATGAGGTCGAATTTGGCGGTACGCCAGAAACGAATAAAGAATTCTTCTGCCGACAGTCGTACTTGTCGGACGATAAGATATGGGTGACGCTCACGCAAGCGCATATGACGTGTCGTCACAACAATGACGCATCTGTACCTGACGGTGCAGAATACTGTCTTGGAGACACGGTGCTTGTAAAATGGGGTAGAAATTCCAATGTTTGCCAGCCCTGCGAGATTATGGAGACTAAGCAGGAAAATGGAAGGCCACGCTTCGTCTTTCGTAAACTACCTATACGCCACGCAGTTGATTCGACCGCAAGAAACGCACCGCCGAATGAGGTCGTGTATACGGACGAAATTGTCAGATCTGGACCATCAAGTATCGTTGGCCGGTGCCATGTTCGCTGGTTTCCCCTGACTGGGCCAGTACCGACTCCATATGACCGTGACGGCGTCGGGGCATTCTTCTTCTTGACTCATCAGAAGAAGTGGACAGGCGATGGCTACGT
Organism: Beauveria medogensis; assembly: GCA_030778325.1. Classification (NCBI taxonomy): domain Eukaryota; kingdom Fungi; phylum Ascomycota; class Sordariomycetes; order Hypocreales; family Cordycipitaceae; genus Beauveria; species Beauveria medogensis. The sequence continues at coordinate 6,484 of JAPFRM010000574.1, forward strand.
CACATCTCCTTTGGAAGAAGCTCCGCCATCCTTGAAGCAGGGTCACGATCCACAGCAGGACTCAAAACCAAAGCTTCGCGGTCTTGATCTATTCTGCGGAGGAGGCAACTTTGGTCGGGGTCTCGAAGAAGGCGGCTCAGTGATGATGAAGTGGGCAAACGATGTGAACTCGAAAGCGTTACATACATACATGGCAAATACAGAACCAGGGCAGATATGTCCATTCCTAGGTTCTATTGACGACTTCCAGCGGCTTGCGTTTCAGGGAAGATTTGCAGATAACATCCCACAAGTTGGGGAGGTTGACTTCATCTCAGGCGGCAGCCCGTGCCCTGGATTCTCGCAGTTGACCAACGACAAGGAGACGGATGCACAGAGAAAAAATCAATCTTTAGTAGCAGCGTTTGCATCCTGCGTTGACTTGTACAGGCCCAAGTACGGGATACTAGAGAATGTCGCCGGCATCATCCAGAAGCACCAAAATCGGGGCCATGACGTTTTCAGCCAGCTCATGTGTGCATTGGTAGGCATGGGTTACCAGGCTCGGCTTGTCTTGTTGGATGCCATTTCTTTCGGCTCTGCTCAAGTCCGCTCCCGCGTCTTTATCATCTTTGCCGCACCTGGATGGACTCTGCCCGAGGCGCCCCTTCAGACGCACTCACATCAACCCAATGTCAAGAATTATAAGCTTGGCCGGCTCCCGACCGGCGAGCCCATGGTGAGGAGAGAGGTCGCGAGCTGTACGCCATTTTCATACAAGAGCGCGTCGCAGGCGGCTGCCGGGCTGCCGAGCTTATACGATGCCAGGCCTGATATCTGCATCGCATTCCCGGATCACCGAGTTGTTTCGCACACAAATACAAATATCATGAGAAATAGGATTCGGCTGATTCCAAAGGCTCCCTATGGTATGAATTTCTCACAAGCATGGTATGGGCGTTTAGGCACTAGACCCCGCGTCGCTGGACGGGGTGTTTTGACCAGATCGGAGCGCAACATGTTCCCGCTCCGAGGTGAGGCAACCATGTCGACCTCGATTCAGTCCAAGGCCTACGGAAGACAGCCGCCGAACCAGCCAATGGCCACGATCGTGACAAGAGCCAGCCCCAGAGACGCGAAGCAGGGCCGGACGATCCACTGGAGCGAGGACCGGTGCCTGAGCGTAATGGAAGCGAAGCGCGGGCAAGGCTTCCTAGACGAGGAGCTACTATTGGGATCCGCCGACGTGCAGTACAGGATCATCGGCAACAGCGTGGCGAGAGAGGTATCACTTGCGTTGGGCGTTGTTTTCGCAGAAGCGGTGACGGGCAGCTACGGCCAGAGTGTCGAGGACCTTGTCGTAGACAGCGAGGACGAGGTCACGATAAAGACAGAGACGAGCGCGCCGACGACGCCGGGAGCGATGAGGCAGCAAGGAGAAGAAAAGGGCAGTAATAAGCGACGAAGGGTGAGATAAGAGAGGAAATTAAGGGCGAGACTGGGCACGTGGTTATGGGCTGTGGCGAGGTAAGGCGTGGACAGAAATAGCGAGCGCTCTGCCCACACTGCATTGCAGCCAAAAAAGGCTCTTTTTCATGTCCAGCGATTTGCCAGAGGTTGAAGTTGGATACAGTAGTTGTGAGGATTGGCAACACATGGGATTGGTGGATTGGTTGGTTTGTTGGGTGGTTTTGGGCAGCGACCAGGCGTGTGAAACAACCCGGGGTGTGAAACAACCCGGGGTGTATCTGCAGAAGTTTAATGCTCTGTGTTTTAACCCATTGCAAGGGTTGGCTCTCGGGATGGCAGATGGTAAACAGGACCGCAAGCCCGGTTGTGCCGTGTGGTGGGTTAATTGCCCAGTTGTTGGCCACATGGGGCATTGCATGGTCATGGGAAACAAAAAGCCCAACGAGGCAAGCCGCGGCGGGCGAGCGGGAATTTAGTGGTGGGATTTCGAATAACTGGGATCAAGCGTTCTAGAAGCACACGGGGATGAGGGTGCAAAAGAGGGCTAGCCTGAAGCAGCAGGACCTGGAAGAATGAGGCAACTGAACATGTGAGAAATAGAGGAAAGACGAGCTGACATGAAGAGGCGTCTGCTTGGCGTCTAACGGTTAGCAAGGCCGTTTAATTTTTTGGTTTTCTTTTTTTTTTTTTTTTTTTTTTTAAGAGCTGGCGTGGGTCAGGCTAAGCGTAATGCTGGCTGTGTTTGTTAAACCTTTATACTAAATAGCAGAAAATGTAAATTACAGATGAGTGCGGGTGGCACTGGGTGGGTACAGCTAGTTAATTGGCGACTTTGAGGTAATGTGTACGAGTAACTACAGAGTTGAAGAATGCTTGGTAATATATTAGATTCTATTTGATGGGTGAAAAACCGGGCCCCCCTTATTGCGGTATTAATCAACTCTTCTGCTGTGTTTGCCAGTCAACTAATCCGTACTCCGTAGTGTGGTGTTTATTGTAATGGGACTGAGTTGTTTGTAGTTTACGGATGGTGGAAAAGAGGGAAAAGGGAAACTTTTTTTTTTTGTGAGAATTACCTCGGGCCCACTGAGTCGCTCTGCACACTGTATCGGCTTTCGGCGTGTCACGCCGTCTTGTTCGTTTGTTTGCGTTGACAACTTTTTCCATTTGTCTTTCAATATTATCAAGACCTTTCCTTCTTCTCTTCTTCTCCTTCCATATCGCGACATCATCACATCTGACCTGCATCCGTCTCGTCTTCTTTTGTCTTTTTTTCTTCCAACAATCATTACGGTACAGCCTATGCTGCATCCCTGTCTCACAAACAACGACGACCCTGGATCATACAAGCCGCTGTCCAAGCTTCGATCGCGTCAGACGACATCACATTTTTAACCACCTGCCACTGTCGTGGTCCGTGTCATCATCCGACACCTCATTACATTTTCTTGTCTTTGTTTTTTTCTTCCGTTTTTTCCCCCTCTCTTCTCGTTATCCTTGTTGGCTCGGAACCGGCTCCCAACACTTGCCCGCCAATCAGCCATTCGTTTCTAGGGCGCGGCCTGTCTCCGACCTGCCCTGTCCTGTCAACTTGGGCATGTTTTGGGTGCCGCTGCCCATGTAACCATCCGTACTCGGTACATAGGTACTTAACAAGCTGACCCTGTCCTGTTTCGCATCCCCCCAGTCTGTCTGCATGACAGAGCTCAGCTGCGACGCCAACGGAGGAACATTGCTAATAATTGTCAAGCAGCGGGGACCACGGGAACGAGGCTGTTCCTTCCTCCTCTAGTCCTATTTACCCTTGCAGTTGTGCGTTTATTATTATTATATCCGACTCGGACATCCCTTGTCCTTGCGATAATAATCTTCAACCCTCGTGCCCTTTTGCCTCAACTTGCGCCGCCTGCCTCGCACGAGTCTATTTGCGACACGACTCCCACGTCGCCACTACTAATATTTATCGCCACTGCTACATATGACCAATTACCGTCGACATTCCGATTCTTTCTTGGTTGTCGCGTGCACGCTTCGGCCAGCCAGTTTGCTCTACGAATAGACTCTGGTTCTTGTTGCACCCACGCTTGTCCATTCTGCTGACTGCTTGACCAACGTCATCATCTGCGCTGCCGTGCAACTCACCAACGCAGCCTGGTTCCGCCATAACTCACTCACCTTTTATAATTAGAGGCGCTTGTCCGCCGCATTCACGCGCCCACATTCAGACATGACGTATAATAATATTGTAAGTTGGCTTGCCACGATGATTTCTTTCTGTCTCTGCGCCCACACCCAACCAAACCCACCAGCGCCCCCGTCATCATTACTGCACCTTTCCGCGCGAAAACCACGCTGTGCCCTGCTGGCTGCTGCACAATGCCCGATGCGCCAATGGGCACGAGTTAGTTACCATGACCACCTCTTGTACCATGTAGCGCTCTCAGCCACAACCTCACACACTACACACCATGGCAGCTACCTAGGTACCTACCTACCTAGGTAGGCACTTAGCTGCATGCCTTCTCTGCTAGCTGGTCTCGGAGCCGGTTCTGGCTGGTTGCCTTTTTGTTACCCAGTATGCCCTTGTTGCAGCCCGCCTTGCATCAAAATCCGGTTCGGCCGCCTTTTGTGTGCCCACATCCATCATCTCGCACCAAGTTCCGTTGGCTTCAAATCATATTGTTTGGATTTCCGTCACTGCTTAGACACCCTTCACACCCTCTTCTAGTTCCTGTGCCCACTACGCATACTCGATACATGACTGGCATTGCTTTCTTTGCTGGCCCGTCTTACACCACACACCGCTTTCTCGTCAACGTCTTGGTTGATCCGCCTCCCTCTGATCCTGGCGCCCAACACACATTCCTTTTTCATTCCATCTCGCCTGCCTGACTCGGGCCTTCTGCCACACACCCCATTGTCCCAGGTCGGAGCCCCATTCGTCAGCGCAGTGGCCAGTGCTCATCGCGCCCGCCTATCCTGCCTCCGTGTAATCCGGGGCTTCATATATTACCTGGCCTGGCTGCTCCGTTCATCACTGCTTGCCCCAGGTCTCACTCTTTGTTACTCATGGCTACCATGTTCAAACGCACATCATCCACCACCTTCTTCACATTCACCTCTCTCTATTGCCAGTACTTTTGCTCTGTCGGCTAATGTCCAATATTCAGCTTTGCCTCGCTCACTACTGTGACCACCATGGTCCGACTCCGCTCATGGTCACGGAAGGGCTCCAAACAGCATGCAGCACCTGCTTTGAAGAACCTGTAAAGAGCAACGATCCCCCGCGCTCTACCCCCGCAGGCAACTTTCAAGATGCAAAAGGCCCTCGCAGCGATTCGCTAGTCGCTTCCGAACACGAGGGAAAGTCTCGTCGCTCCGCCATGCGCTCGCCTCCCACCAGCTCGCCAGCTTCCAGCCCGGTCCTGGAAACACCCCCGGCGAGCCCCCGCTCAGTATATCAGAATCCGGGCCGCGAATCCAACTTTAGACGCACTTACGACGAGACCGTGACTAAGAAACAAGGGCCCTGCGACAACTGCGCCATGACACTACCTCGCCGCCAAAACTCTCCAAAAGCCCCTAGCGATAACACACCAACGCTGCGAACACGAGCACCTGCCGAGCGAGTCTACGGCTCGCCGGCTCGCGATGCATCTCCCCGTTCCCAGTGCTCTAGCGATACTGATGGGGATCGGGATCTGCCGCGACGCCCTCGTGCCCGTACCTCTGCGCAACCCGGCAGCTCTCGCACCACCTCGTGCTCGAGCACCTCGACAACTTCGGACCGAGCCTCGTCTCATGTGCACTACATTGACTACACATCAACCCATGAACCCGTCCTCGGCCACTCATTCTCACTGATTCGCGCATCCTGCCTAAGGGCGCTCTCTTTTGAAACCCTTCCTCGCCCGCCCGCCACCTCGCCTATTTCCTTACCACAGCCCAACAGCGCCCCGGCCTTTGTTACAACCCAAAGTGCGGGCTCTGCTGCCACTGGCGGGCCCATCTTCTTTGGGGACGCTGTCGCTGGCTATACTACTGCCTACATTTTTCGCATTCCGGACCTGCATGCTCGCGGGCACAAGCGTGTCTACGCATTTTTGGCTCTCAGCACACACAAGGAGCGACTAGCCATGAAGACGTACACAGTCATCTCCAACGCTTTTCGCGATCTGGCTGGCTGGGTCCAGCAGCTGGTCGAGGCCGAAGCCGAGCGTGTCGCCGACCCCTTGACTACTGGCGGCGCCAACAGCAACCTGGGCTCGGTAGATGGATCCCCGGCACCGCCTAGCCAGTCTGCCTTTGGCTCTCCTGTGACCGTCGACCGCAGTGCGAGTAGTTTTCTCAGTGGCGGCAGCGGCCTCACCCGGCGAATGGGGGCCAGCGGTAGCGCCTCGTCGCTCAAGGCACGCGGCCTGGCTGAGCTGGCTGGCCAGCCCGACATTTTTATTGAGCTGCATAAGCGTTTTGTCCAGCTCTTGTTTGAAATCGGCGTGGCGCTCAACTCTTGATTCCCACCTTGGTCTGCCCTTTTGTTTCTCTCAGCATGGCAAAGGCGCTTTTTTGTCATTCTCTTGCCTGGCAGTCTGGAACTGCAATTACCTAATCACGATAGTACAATCACGGAGAGCATGTGTTGCCCTTGCATTTTGTTTGGATGCCGGGTTTTGTTTTATACGTTATAACCTCTTGTCATGACGGCCATGTTGGATGGACTTGGGTCTGAGATATTGCCATGGCGCGGAGGGTTGTCTTTTTACGTGATGATAGAATGGATAGCACACGCTAAGGATATAATGCACCAAGTTACTTTCTGCATGCCTTTCAAATCCTTTGATGGCTTGGTGGCCTAATTTGAGTACATTTTGGCAAAACAACAAAAGTACGCGTACAGGTTTCGTATATTCTCGACAAGAAGGGTTCATTGATGTAATTTATGTGCCTTGGAGGGCTTCCTGTCCTTTGCTGATTTTTAGTGGTTGGTCCTTGGTAAAATGAGTAACCTACTAATGTACCTCTCAAACATCTTTACAGACAATTGCCGAATATTTGGAAAGTGACGCCCCAACAAGCCTTTCGAGCGGCCAAATGAGTAATATACTAGTCATATTCCCAACTCTGGACAAGATGATAGTATCCATGTGATTCTATCCACTTCACTCTCAACATCGCAAGCACCATCAAGGGGGAAAGGGGGTGGGGGGGCGGCATTTTCGAGTAGCGAGAGGCGCTGACACGGAAAAGCTTCCTTGTGTTTTGTTTTCGAGATTTGCCTGCTTGGTTAAGTCCCCGCATGGGGGCCGTCGGCGTTTTGGTCGCCTCGACTTACCCGAGAGGGCAAGTACAAAGACGTGCAAATGTTTCTCTTGACGGAACGAGTACTTGTGTACTTTGGTCAACTTGTTTTCCTGAACACACACACACACACTCTCTCTCTCTCTCTCTCTCTCTCGCCGTCCTTCTCTTGGTGGTGGGAATCTGACAGGTTACTCAATCTCGGGGAGGCAGGTTCCAGCCGTGGGACTCATCCCGAGAAAGCAAGGGGAAATAATGATTCCCTAATCAGATTCCAAACTTTTCCCAGACACGCGGTTCGTCCTCTTGTCATTTACATCAAGTTTTCTTCTTCTACTTCCTCTCCTCCTTAAACATAAAGCAAGGGACGATGGAAGATCAAAACAAAGATTTCAAGTAGAATGTTTCGAACCCCCCATGCATCTCTCCCAAAGGGTAAGCCTGGGCAGAAGGGGGGATGGCTTGGACGCACAGACGGGCGCCGACCGCGAGGTGCACGTTGTGATGGGCAAGCAGCATTCGTTTGCCATCTTGTTTGGTAGCTCGTCTTTTGTTGGGACCTGAATGATTTCCCAGACTTTCATCATTGCTCGGCACGAGGTTGCCGTCGACGACGGTAATTCGAGGCAACCAACATGGCCGTGGCTGTCTCTGCGCACCCGGCCACATATTTTCGAATGGACATGTACGTGGCCACTAGAGTTACCATTCAAGAGATGACGTCTGCCATGAAGTCTTTGATATTGTGATTTTATACTAGCCCCATATGGATACAAACCCCATGACCATCCACCTCCAAACCCCCAATCGTACACGCTTATTTGTAAAAGTCAAACTTGTTATCCTCGCTCGTGCCCTTGACTTGACTCGAGTACGCGTCCTCGAGATCGCTCTGGATAATGTTGTAGCGGTTTTTGCGGACGGCGCGCAGCCCCGCCTCCTGCATGATGGCCGCGATGATGGCGCCCGACAGCGGGTCGTTGCGGACAATGAGGCTGTCGAGGTCGACCTCGGGTGCGAGGCTCATCTTGCCAGCAATCGTAGAGAAGATGAGGCGGCGCTCGCGACGGTCGCGCAGCGAAGGGAACTCAATCTTGCGGTCAAGACGGCCGGGGCGCAGCAAGGCTGGGTCGAGCGTGTCGGCGCGGTTTGTGGCCATGATGACCTTGACGTTGGACGTCTGGTCGAAGCCGTCCATCTGGTTGAGCAGCTCGAGCAGAATGCGCTGCACCTCGCGGTCAGCGCCCGTCTGGGCGTCGAAGCGCTTCGTGGCGATGGCGTCAATCTCGTCAATGAAGATGATGGAGGGCGAGTTCTCACGGGCCATGCGAAACACGTCGCGGACCATGCGCGGGCCCTCGCCGAGGTATTTCTGCACAAACTCGGAACCGACAACGCGGATAAAGCTCGCCGTCGTCGAGTTTGCAACGGCCTTGACCAGCATGGTCTTGCCAGTGCCGGGCGGGCCGTATAGCAGCACGCCGCGCGGTGGGTCGATGCCGATTTGTTTGTACAGATCAAAGTGCGTCAGGGGCAGCTCGACGGCCTCGCGAATCTCCTGCTTCTGCATGTCGAGACCGCCCACGTCGGCATACGTCACATCGGGCTTCTCGTCGGCGCCCAGCATGGCAATCGACGAGTCGGCCTCGGGCGGAAGGATGTCGACGAGCGCGTTAGAGTGTCTGTGGAGAGCGACCGACGATGAGGGCTTGAGCTGTTCGCGGTCGAGGGTTGAGAGGATGCGGACGACATAGTTGTTGCCGGTGCTAGACTGCACGATGCCGGTACTGATTTGTTAGCAAATTCTTTCCGGGAATACTGACGCCGCAGGCTTACTTTTGGTCGATGGCCTCCATGAACTGGCCGATAACCAGCGGCACGCTCTGGATCCTCTTAATCTCCTCCTGGGCGCGAACAAGCTCGCGCTTTAGGCTCCTGCACGGTGATCAGAAATGTATCTCGCTCAATGGCGCAGCGGAACAAACCTTTGCTCATCCTTGATGTACTCTTCCTGTAGTTGAATGTATCTACGCCATGTCAGCATGTTGCCACCTTGAACCGCCCCGACCAGCGACAAACAGGCGACGTACTCTAATTGTCGCTGAAGCTTCTTCAATGTGGCGTAATCGTCCCCTCCCTCTGTCGACAGACCCTCAAAATGGTCTATGGTCGGGATTATCGACGGCGCCGCCTTTTTGTGAGCTGGCGCGTGAGTGGCAGGGCTCTCGACTGCGACGTCGCCCATCGTGACAGGTGGCTCGCGGCGGCTTGCAGAGTTTTCGGCGAGATTTTTTCGTTGAAGATGATTGCTTGAAAGTCTCGTTCAGCTTGCAGCACGGCGCTGGTGTAACACTTGGTCGATTGTGGATGATTGGTGATGGCGAGACGAGCGATTGCTTCTCCGAGAGTCAGCTCTTCTGGCTCGGCCATCCAAGAGCTACGCAGCGTCGCGGCAACCTGGGATGACTAAGCAGGTCACGTGCAGAGGTGTTGATATCGGTAGCTGGCCATTGTAGGCAGAGGCAACGGCCTTTCGCGGCACCATTCATATTCTTTTGACATCTTATATTGCTGTTCTTCTAATAAAAGGAAATTCAGGCCTTCTTTTGCCACAGACTTCGCTTATTTGATTGGCGGTCGCTGTACAAGCTTTACTTCTTGCTTGCACGCCGATCCACTCAGACCTCGCAACTGTGACGGGAACTCTGAAACGGTTATCAATTAGAACCCTTCCACAGGTTACAGAGCTCCGTGTCCAGCGTAGTATTAACGCGCACTGCCTGTTTGCGATTTGTTTTTATTTGCCAGCCACAAGACAAATTCATGACACTCGACAAGTACCGTTTTAGATGCCGGACAATGACGCTAACCCCCTTGGCGGGGGCTACGCCGTAGACAGTTAAGTCGTCCAGCGCCCGCGTGTGAAGCCGTGGGATGCCCGGCTGCGGGAAGCCAATTGCAGATGCCATCTTACTCATGGGCTGGTAAAGCGTTGAATTGACCCGCCCCCGATATTGCCACGCAATCGTTTCGTGGGGGAAACCTGGGGTCTGCCGGGGGAGGGGGCAAGCGATATCATAAATAAGCCTTCAGGCCGCATTGCGTCGCATCGAGGCGCGGTATCTTTCGTGGTGCCCTTTTCCTTCACAAGGAATTTGTTTACAATCCTGCTCTGCTATCTTGACATATCTACCTTTATAAGAATGATGGACCTTGCGTTGCAGGATGTTACTAAATCGGAAGAAACTCAGCACACAGAGACGCAGATAAGGGAATTTGGGGGCGACAACGGGATTCTTTCCGCCGCGCACGCCAAGTTTCTCCTCGATCGGTATGGCACCGTCAATCTTGAGCCGTTGCCCGATCCCACACCAGCAGATCCTCTCAACTGGCCTCAGAGCAAGGTATGAATGAAGCTCCCTACCTCACTGCCTGAACTATGTTCATTGGCTGACACACAGCCGCCCAGAAAATCATCAATCTCGCCCTTGTGGCCCTGAACTCGGGCATCTGTTCCTTCACCGCGTCCTCTGTCATACCCGCCTTCAAGGACATTGCCGACCGCCTGGGCGTGACCATCCAGGCCGCCTCGTACATGACGTCGCTGCAGATTGCCGTCCTCGGCGTTGCGCCGTTCGTCTGGAATCCGCTCGCCCGACGCTACGGCCGCCTACCTATCTTTATCCTCTGCCTGCTCGGCAGCGTCGCCAGCAATGTCGGCAGTGCCCGCAGCGCCACCTACGGCCAGCTGGCCGCGTGCCGCGCCCTCGGCGCCTTCTTCATCTCGCCCGCCGCGGCGCTCGGCAGCGGCACAGTCCAGGAAATGTTCTTTGCCAGGGAGCGCGCGCGCTACATGGGCGTCTGGACACTCACGTTCACAGTCGGCGTGCCACTCGCGCCGTTTCTCTTCGGTTTCGCGGTCGAGAGGGTAGCATACGAGTGGATATTCTGGACGCTTGCCATTGTCAGTCTGTCGTCAAGAGGGTTGAGTGGTAGGCGTGCTAACTCGTACAGACTAATATTGTCCAATTCGTGTTGTACCTGGCTTTCGGATCCGAAACCAGATATATTCGCGGCGGCGGCGACGAATTTACGCCTGTTCCGAATCGTTTAACTATTCGCCGCATCGACCCGACGCCGTTCTCTGCGCTCGAGATTGTCCATCCGTTCGTCTACGCCGTGCGTTGGCGTGTCGCCGTCCCCGCCGCTTCCTACGCCATGACCTTTCTCTTCTGCAATGTCGTCACGACGGTCGAAATCCCGCAGCTCTTTGCCGAAAAGTTTTCCTTTGGTGCACAGACGCTTGGGCTTCAGTTCCTTGCGCTCATTGCCGGCAGCCTCGTCGGCGAAGGTCTTGCCACCGTTGTATCGCCTTGGTGGATGGCGCGAGGGTCTGTCGCCGGGCCACCACCACCAGAGCGCCGGCTGTGGCTGAGCCACGTCGGGTACACGTGGTCCATCTGCGGCATCGTAGTATTTCTCGTCATGAGCGCGCAGCTGCGCGTGTACAATGTGAGCCCCGTCATCGGCGCGGGCATCGCTGCTGCGGGCAACCAGGTCGTGACGACGGTGCTGGTGAATTACGCCGTCGACTGCTACCCCGAAGATGCGGCAAGCGTGGGTGTCTTCATCACATTTATGCGGCAGATATGGGGGTTTATCGGCCCTTTTTGGTACGTACCTTCGCTATGTCAATCGTATCTCATCCTCGCGTATTAAGCTTGAAGTATAGGTTCCCGCAAATGTTCACGGCGCTGGGCGGAAGAAGCGCAGGCGTAGCCGTTGCCCTGCTCATGGGCGTGAGCGTCATCCCCACCATTCTATTGCAAGTAGGTGGTAGCAGGCACAGAATCAAGACGCGTGAAGACGGCGTTTAGGGTTATGAAGTAAAGTCGATTGTAATGCAACAGTGAGACCTAATTAAAGGAGGCAATGATATGGCATGAACTATTCCTCCAGCAGCGCGTGTGGGTAGCATAGCTCTTCAAAGTACGCATTCTAGATTGGACAAATGAACTGATAGTCGGACCCACAGGAGATTAGAATACTTTGAGGTTTTTGAGATGTTCAACCATGGGTTGAATAATAGGAACTTCTCTTGCTTCTTTGCTAGTTTCACAACCGCGGCGGAAGGGCCGAAGCGAGATACAAATACAATCTCTAGATGCCAAACGTCGGCCGCAGCCGCCTCACCTACCACCAAGTCAGTGTTCTGCTTTGACGACTGCACCTTAATTCTGCTGATGAGGAGGCATCTGTAAAGCAGCATCAGGACAACCGGCCTCTATGAGGGCGCGCTGGACGTTCAGCATCCGCCTTGACGCATTGTCAACCTCATACCGGAGCCCACCACGCACCCATACTTTGTACTACCGCCGCTAGGTCTCCGACAATTGCATCAAGATTGGCTCCTGCCTTCATTGGCTTCTTAGGCCTGTTCGCAACGAGGTAGAGCAATCTTCGAACTGAAAAAGAACCGCCCCGAATTATCGCATGTTCCTGGCCAGCGAGAAACTGCAGGATGGTTTCTCACTGTCTTCAGCTGCTTTCGCCCCTTATCAATTTCCTCTTACTTTTATCCATCCTCTGCGTTATCTACGGGTTAGTCACCGCATTTTCAATCTGGGACTTTCCTTTTTCAGCATCCTGAAGGCGGTATCGCATCCTCCTGTGCTCGGTATTATGTAGTGCATCAACTCATTCTTTCTTTTGAATATGCTTTATTGAACGACACTCCGGAGCGGCTTCTGTTTGCATTTCGTCTTTTATAGCTTTGACCTCGATGAATCCGCAGCTAGGTCATCCGAGGCCGGCAAGTCGTGGATTCGGAAATGAATCAGTGGTTGAAGTTGGAGCAAGTTGATTATCTCAAGATGAAAGGCCGGATATCCCTACAGTTTTTACATCAACAAAGCAACGCGAGCATTCGAAGCTTTCGCTACAACGCATTGTTGAGCTGCCCGACCACAATTCGTTGCGCGGCCTCGCATAAATCGTAAAATTGTCTACAAACATTTCTAGGTTGAAAATTTGGGCCGTATTTGAGAGCCTTTTCTATGTAAGCTGTATCTTCCGCGGGTCTAGTTTTTCGAAGAAGCCGTGCTCAGTCACTTTTCTAGATATTGTCAGCCGGTGTTGGTTTGTATAAACGGATTAGAGAATGTGAAGAGCAGCAATCCAACAGCCTGGAAGTCGGTTCTTTGAGTGAGCCAGGGGTTACAATCATTCAAAAAGCCTCTTTCGCCGCGATGTCGGCCAATTGCAGAGCTAGAACATGCCCACGCGTGGCCATGTTCCATCACTTCAGGAGCCAAAGTACCAACGGCTGGCGATTCCGTTTCTACAAGCAGCTCACCACCACCAAGACGATACATATTCAAGTCCATATCATCGCCCACGTGCCTCTCGTCCTCGCGGGTTTCACCTTCACTCTGGCTCGCCGAAAACACTTGTCTCTCATCATCGAGTTGTCAACTAGCAAGGGAAAGGCAAAAGGAGCCCACTCATCATCTTGTGGTATCTGTAACGAGGTGGGGCTGCCGTTTGTTTCCAGTGAACCACCTGGAGTAACTTGATTCCATTTGACGCGGTGTGTAGAACGTCTTGGCTTGCTAGAGCTTGCTTAAGCGAGAAGACCATTAAAGACGATCTGGGGAGGAAGACATGAGGGCTACAAAACTGTTGTCTACTCCACCCCTCTGCCTCTGCCAGATGTCTGCAATTCCTTGGACACAGAATACTACATGAAGCTTTCACAATTCTACGCGCAACATGATGTACAGTCTCTCTTCCGTCGTCGTGGCGAGAGAGCTGATGATACTCGGCTCTTTTGGCGACGTCACATGCGTGCCGCGGGCACGGGGCTTTATCTACGTCTTGCCCGACGGCTACCAATCGGTGTCGAAAACTGTGGCGCGCGATTTCGAGAGCATCATGCCGGAGCAGAGCACGTGGGCAAGCCCAATTCGGCGCAGGTTGGCGTCGACAAGACAGTGCATTGAAAGGGGCATACATGACAATCACACGGCACTGACAATAGACTGGTTGTCGGTATTGTCCACACACAGGCTAATGACAACCTCGTTACCGACTCTGACGCATGCGCTACGGCTTTGGCCTGCGATGTTAAGCCTTGTAACGGAGGTATGCACCCTACACACTAGGCCTGCCCGAGCGCCAAAGCTGACAGGATGTAGCCATTGCCGTCAATGAAGATGATCATCCTGTTGCTTCTGCGCTGTTAGCCGCCCACCTCGGCGGCTTCGAGACGGGTCTGAACGCGACGTCACGCATCACGCACGCCACGCCGCGTAGTACTGCGCGCAGGTGCTAGACTGCAACTCGGAAATCAAATTTGCCGCGCAACAGATTGGCTCCACGAACCCGTTTGGCGCGTATCTGAGTTCTAGTCTTGGCAGCGGGCGGCAGCAATCAATATCTCCCAAAAAAGGACGGCGGGAAGCCCATCAACAGCGTACAGTGGCGGCGTGGAGAAAGGACAAGGGCTACACGTACGCGGCGGACCGCGCAGTCTTGGACGAAGCTGCCGTGCAGGGCAGCATTCCGCCGCCTTCTCCGAATCTGTCGGCAGCAGCCACATGGCGTACGAGATGGACCACGACGAGAACAAGGAGCCATCGCTGGACATGACCAGAGCCGCGCTTGCCTAAGGAGAAGACCGTCCGAGGGTTCGCAGCAGGGCTTTTTCATGTAATTGAGGCGTCTCGCATCAACCACGCCGGACACTCTGATGACGCTGCGGCTCAGGTTGGCAACATCCTCATGTATAACCAAGTCATAGCACATCTCAAGGACCATGTCGCTACGGTGCCGACACGCAGCTGCTGCTCTTGGCCGTGGATCACGATTGTGGCGGCCTGACGCTTCCCAGCAAGTGGGATCCGCGTCCCATCGCCGCCGCCAGTTGCACGATGGAGCACCTCGTCAGCCTACTGGGTCAGTGTAAGGGCGATGGCCACAAGGGCTATTTCGCGACGGAGCTGCTCCGCCAGTACGGGTTATCCAACCCGACCGACGACGTGGACGGCATGCCGGACACGTACAAGCGGAGCGGCAGCACGGCGCTTGTCGTGACCATGGGTCAGGCTCTGGCGGCCAAGGCGGGCATCCACTGGTTGACAACGAGCCATACGAGCGTCGACGTCGACCTGTACGGTGCGGCGGGCGGCGGCGGCGGGCGGCGGCGGCGGGCGGCGGAAAAGGCGACAGGGTGCTGGGCCGCGCAAAGGTACCGGCAATAGCGACAATACGGAGCTGGCTGGGCAGGTGATCGGGGTGCTGGGCGTGAGCATGGCCAACAGGACGGCGCAGCTGAGGGCCGAGGAAGGCGAGCAGCTGGTTGCGCGGCGGGGGAACTGGAGGCGGTTAAGCGAGAGACGAATATTGCGGCATGAAACCGCGCACACTAGAGCGGTACGTTGTGGGTTGGATCTAGGAGACGACGAGTTTGGGATATAAGATTGCGGTTGTTGTATGGAGCGTATGGTGTTGCGGTCGTTTGTCGAGCAATCGGAGTGACGTGTGACGTGATTTGACTTTTGTGAGAGGTGGAGCAGTCAGGAGATTAGATGAAAGCGGGGTTGGGGGGCTGTATCAATGTATCTGCATCCAGGAGGGAATACGCAGAAGAAGTGAATTCGATGCTGGAACTTCGATGCCCAAGACAATGTACGAGCTGAGCGATGCATTAAGGCCCGTGTTTGCCGGACGCTGGCTAGCGATGCGCTGTGTGTGTTGTCGCTACTTATCTATGTGTAGGTAGCCTCCACATTGGATGCAACCAGCGGGCGCAGCGCTACAGCCCGATCATTGTACATAGGTAAGTAGTTGATATGTGGGCTGGCTGCGTTGTATCTACCTATTAGGTAGGTAGTGGGCAGGTACCCTTTGCTGCGGGTTCCTATAGCATCGGTACTTTGTTTTCAATCGCGGGGGCTTGATGGAGCAGTGGGTTCAAGACAGAAGTGGCCCCAACGGCTCCTCTTTGTGACGCTTCTCTCAGTTCTCTTGGGAATCTAGCACGGAGCACAGAGGCAAAGAGGTACCTCCCTACTCTGTTGCAGATGGGGCTGGTAAACAACCAGTGACGGGTCGTGATGGATACGGAGTACATGCAGGCATTTCAGCGCTTCTAGAGCGCCTCCCTGCTCGATCACAGGTGTCGCATCCTCAGGCAGTCACAGGTCCTTGGCCCTCACAGACTGCATGTATGGCTGAAGCCAACCAGCCACAGACGCGTTTGACCTGTGGCCACGACAGTCACCCGAAAGCCACCTTCAGTATTATTGTTCTGGAGAGGTGAGTAGGGCAGTCAGTGAATATTTTTAAGTTATCATTTAAATATTATTCAGTGGAAAGAACTCATCGCCGCTTTTACTCCAACTACCAAGCCACCAAAAAGCGGCCGAGAGTTTTTCTACAACTGGCCAAGCAAGGTACTTGCAGCTTCAATTCCCCGAATTCTGTCCTCTTCCTCTTGCTCCTCTAACTCCAAAATTTCCATTCTGCCTGCTGTCCACCCGCAAAAAAAAACTGCCTCTTTACCTTCTCCTGTTCCCCTCGTTCGTTGATTCTTGACGCTCCAATTTCCACGTCCACCGTGCACCGACTTGTACACTTACCCCCGTCCGCTGTCACCTGGGCCCAGTCCGTGTCTTGGGCCGTACCTCTACTGTACAGGGGATCCTGGTCACACCAGTCACTGCGGGGCCTTCGTCTCTCTGCCTGTCTCTCTCAACACCACCATTCTTGTGCCAGCATCTCTCAACCTTCAACAACTCTTGAGCAAACACTCTTTTCTTGTCCTGACTTTTTTCCCTCGTCAAACTTTCCACAATGTCGTCCTCCATCACCATTCCCACACGCCGCAGCAACGATGGCCTCTGTGACCCCAAGGCCTCCAGCTCCTCAGACAGCTCTTACTCAGATTCCCCGTCATCCACTACGTCGACTCCGTCATCGGCTACCAAGGCCCTTCACACCCGTCGACCAAGCCTGCTGAGTATGTCTTTGATACCCATTTATTCACCATTTACAGCTTGTTCTTAGCTGTTGCCTACATTGCTCTTTTTTTCTTCTTCTAGAAAACGTCCGCAAATGCGTCATATGCTAACACCCGCAGGCTCCGCCCTCTCCATGGAGAAGACGACCGTCATCAACATCGGTGACCCTGATGGTCCTCCCCGTCTTGTACGTCTTTCCACTGTCATCTCAAATCTTGCTTGCTGACAACTTTCAGATTACCTACCTCTCCTCTAGTCAGGGCTTCGACTGGAATCCCGGTAGGATTCACCTGGCCTCCCGGCTTCTTCCGCACACCGCTAATAGATGACCGTGTATAGAAATCTTCCTCCCCTCGTACCTCGACTGCGACTACGTTCCCCTCGAGAATCGACGAGAGCCCGTCCATGAGATCCGCCTTAGCGACGAAGAGCTGCGTAACATGCTACCCCAATAAATACCCGACTGTGAATGCTGCTGGCCTTGTTGCCTGACGGGTAATCTGTTTACGCGTGTCGCAGCTCGCATGTCCTGTTCTGTTGACATGACCCTTTACTTTTTTTCTATTCGGCCTGGTTACTGGCGTCACGGAGGCTCGCTTCTTTTTTTTCGTGTGACCTGTCGGACGGGAGCTTTTACGACATGACCTCGATGACATGATACACTGCTGGTTTGAAAGGTGCTGCAAGGGCTGCTGTCGTAGGTCGCGCGCCCTCGCGGTATCCCAGACCTTATTACCCGGGAGTTGATGGAATTTGCCTGTTACCCTTTGTTTCTTCCCCTTTAGTACACTACAGAACTGGCCTTACTGGCCTGGAATAATCACCGCTCATGGTGAGGGAGCGTCCGGCGTTGTGTTTCCGTTGGGCAACAACTATAATATATCCAATGCTACTCATGTTGTTTATAACTTGATTGCCCATATCATGTGACGTAGATTTTCTCACGGCGGTCTACTTTTTAACTGCGACGTGCAGATTATTTAGGGATGCTGATGCCAGTCTGGCAGCGTTAATCTGAGACGTCTGGCCCACGGCACGTTTGGGCACGGACGCATGCTGCCAACCTGGCACATGAACAGCCCACAGCACACCCTCTTCCAACAGGCAAGAAAGGAAGCCAGCGCATGTTTCAACCTGACCATCGTTGTTAGGCTTGAAACGTAAGTTGCTGATTGCCCCTCGGACCAATCGTGCCAATTTACATCCGTCGTCCGGTACCGCGTATGTATGTATGCATCGTCCCCATCAAATCTCGGCTTCCGATGGCGCTTGTCGGCGCTCTCCACAGTGGATTATCATGACTTGCCACGTTTAATTGCAGCGAAATTTCACCTTGTCTTTTCATCGAATAGAAGAGAAAAAAATCGGACGGAAAGGAAAACCGGCTGAAGACGCTGGTGGTGTAGAATAGTAACAATTATCGCCCGAAATGGGGCGCAAGATTCGGATTAAACACATGAAGAAACCAGACAGAAGGGGTCTTCCCCGACAGCCGGTTGCTGGCGGCACTTGGCATAAATAGAGTTTATTAGGCGGTCGGAGCATGAGCCACTCTATTCAGTCAAGTATAATGATGAAAGAGGAGCGGGAAAGAAGTGATAAGAGGCAAGTCGAAAACAAGTGACAATATCAAAAAGGTTCATAGTACCAGCAGGGTGCTGTCACGGTCGTGTGCTACCTCGGCTGCGACAAATCTACAATTCTGTGATATTAATAGAATCACCATGCCACAGGTGGCACCAAGCGTCTACATCGACAATGAGGGAGCACTGTAGACGGGAGCATCACGCCAAGACTATTTAGCATGTCGCACGGCATTTGCTCACTTTGACTTGTTCCAGGTTCAAGAAGAAAATCTCCCGCGCGGGTAGACGTGACAATGTTAAATTACATTTTTCGTCCACTAATAATATTTACTACACTGGCGTTGTCTTGCGCCTTTTGGTCTAACTAGACAAAAACCTCTAGCCGCCCTAATAAATAGTTTCTGCTAGTTTGTCTCGCAGCATGGGTCCGATGACTCGCCGATTTATACTCTGCGCCCGCTGCGGCGCCCATCTATGCGAGCCATGCACAAAAAGTCTTGGTCGGACTCGTTGTTCAAAGCCACAAGCGTGATTTCTTTTTGGTTTTTACCCGAGTGCCCGTGAATTCTGAATTGATGCTTCGCGCGCCGCCGTCATCCAAAACCAACCGGTTTTCAACATGTGTGGGGTCAGCTGCATGCAACGGCCGCGTCAATCACGGATTGCAGATCCTCCACATCGTGCGCCTCGTCTTTGTTTGCGGCAACGAGCATGTCTTGGATTAGTATCGCGATTTTGAGACATGTAATCCGTACAATGAAAGGGGTTGGAGTAAACTGCAGCCCATTTACCGAATGGTGGTACCAGAGTGATGGAGCAGATTTATGAGGTCATTCAAAGGATTGAAGAGTGTAGGATATTAACAGGAGCATATTAACCCTTTTTTTTTTACTCTCGCGCAACAGGCCACGACATGTAGCGTCTAGGCTGGTTATACGACTTGTATCGACACTTAGGAAACGCGTCTTCGTTTCGAAAAAGCGTGGCATTCACAATACGTGGCTTTCAAATATGATGCAGCAAAAACGTGCCTCGAGGCGGGCGACTCACACCGCTTGTCGCGCTCCGAACTACAATGAGCGAGCACCAGTAACTTTAATAAACGACTCTCAGCAAAGGACCGCCTCTATCCAACAATGGCTTTGCCTCTTTTCGCCGTGTAATCGACGCATTCATTAAGAATTACGCAACATGTGTTGTGTGTCGTCTCATTCGCGCCGCGACGGTGCATTCGATGGGCTACAACGACGAGTGGGATGGGATATTTGGGCGCGCTGCCCAAAGCACGAGGCAAACCGGCTTTTTGATCTATTATCGTAGATATATTATGTACGAGCCAGAAAAGCGACCTTCAGCCGCTGAGTTACTGGACCATCCATGGTTTCACATGGATTCACATGGGTTGACCGGCCATGGTGGAAACAAGGGACTCGTTGCTGCTTCCATTTAACAAAGCTGTCAAAAAGTTGATTGTTCCGGTTGTCATCTGCAAGGTGGCCGACATCTGCAATGCAATGACCGTCCGTGACACAGGATGCGGTAGTCTCCGAAAATCTCTCGTGTTGGTGTAGCTTCATCTTAATACCCGAGCAATTAGACTGATATTGGTTGTATGGCCTTACACAACCCTTCTTCTACGCGAGACAGCTGCTGTTGATCGCAAGGTAAACCAACCAGAATAGCCCTCTTCCAGTCGACAAGTTAAATCAATGGTTGCTGATTGAGTCATGGCAGGGACGTCCTTCCAATCCGACCCTCGAAGTGAGTAACTCACACATTCTGATCGTTTTCATCAAGCACACACGGCCGATACCAATAAGGCTCGTCGATTTGTAGAGGTGAAGCTGATTGCTCTCTTCTCAAAGAAGCAAGCCATCAGAGCCCTTTCGCAGTCCATGTCTCGCGCACGCCTGTCGCCAATAAAAAGACGCGATACCGGCGACGACCACGCCTCTTATGTTTCTTGAGCTGCTTGTGTCCAGAATAGACAGCTGGAGATTGAACATGCAAGGGGCCAATATCTTGCATCGGTCAACGGACATTTCATGTTCCTCTGGCGAAGCCCAGATGGATGGCGGAGAAGCGGTCCCAGGGATGAAGAGTCTCATCGTCAGAACAGCTTTTCTTGTAGACGAAGCCACACCTCCTCGCCCACCTACATTCTTCTCGTTGCAGAATGGATACCCGTGATACCACTAATAATTATAGCCCGTAGACTTTTAGAATAGTGACACGCCTGAGCCATGGGATCCAGTTTAGGTTGACTTTTTCTTTGGCTCTCTATACGACGGCACCATCTCGCTCGCTGTCCTCTTGCTACTCCACTGGATCCTTCATATTTACTCGACGAGCCTACAAGCGGGTAGTTGTTGTCTCTTCTGGATCTCGTTGGGAGGTCGCTGTTAGTCCTAGCCAGGTTGAGCCAGGAGCGTCACACGGCAGTCAAGGATGCTGTTTTGGGCATAACAGCAGGCAAGACCATAATCGCCGATACTCATACGCTTGTCAGCATTGAGAAAGCTTAGCCAGGATATTATTATCCAAAACGGACGGCTGGTAGAGCATGGCTCTTCGGGGGAGCTCATCAGCAAAGAGGGTAGCATGCTAAATGAGCTCATGCGCGTAGATCCGCAGAAGTGGTGTTTCATGGTCGGAATCGAAAGACACCACTCTATCGCCGCCATCTACTCATTATGGCTTGGAGAAGCAGGCTGGCCAGCTGGTCGTGATGGTCCCGGAATCTGGTCAAGGCAATGAAAGACATGTACATATCCTCTATAGTGAATCATGCAGGCCCTTTGTTTTGAACTCGGTGTTTTGCTTCGATAATATGTGATTATATGTTTTGCAACGCGACTTGACTTTTTTTTTTTTTTTCCGCTGAATTCTTCGTCCCATCTCTCCTCCACGTTCTCGCGATCGGCGCCGCCACCACGAACGGCTGCCCCGCCATCGCGTCTCACCCAGTGACCCAGCTCGCAAGTAATAAACAAAGTTGCTCTCCACCCCAACTTTCCCAACCCTCTACGAAACCAGCTCTCAACTTGCGACATGACTACATGAATCCTCACACTCTCCCATAGCCTCTCCTCTCCGCCGCTCATGGACGACAGCGAGGACGGCGGCCCACGCCGCATCGAGCTCGCCTCGCACAAAGACTTTGCCTTTCTCATCGCCAACGTACGCGCCGCGGCCGCCGAGCACCTGCACGCCGCGTTTCCCCCGCAGAGCAACGGCGGCGAGGACGAACTGCGCAACGAAATTGAAGCCATTGTCGATTCTGTACATTTCCCTTTCTTTCTTTCTTTCTTCCTTTCTTTTTTTCCCCTCCCCCTCCGCCCCGGTCTCCCGGCTCTTCCTTTACTAACGGAATTCGCCCAGTACATTGACCGCACATTTACTCTCGCCGTGCCCAACCTCTCCATCAACGGCCTCCCCGCCAACCCGGCCGATTTTTTCAAGCCCTCCCGCTCCGGCAGCTGCAAGTCCTCTATCCCGCCCATGCCCTCGGAAGAGGCCAGCATCTCGTACGAGCCGTTTGACGCGGAGAAGCGCGCGCGCGTCGCCGCGCTCGTTTCGCAGGAGGAGGCGCTGCTCGAACAAGTCGCCGCCATGAAGCGCGCCGTGCCGGCGGGCTTCGCCGCCAAGGTCGCCGCGCAGCTCG
>JAPFRM010000575.1:0-13695 GCA_030778325.1 Beauveria medogensis
CCTTGCCCGCGCTTCGCTTCCATTACGCTTAGGCACTGGTCCTCGCTGCAGTGGATCGTCCGCCCGTGCTTAGTCCGCCCGTGCTTAGCGTCACTAGGGCTGGCTCTTATCACGATCGTGGCCATTGGCTGGTTCGGCGGCTGTCTTCCGGCCTTGGACTGGATCGAGGTCGACATGGTTGCCTCACCTCGGAGCGCAACATGTTTGCGCTCCGATCTGGTCAAAACGCCCCGTCCAGCGACGCGGGGTCTAGTGCCTAAACGCCCATGCCATGCTTGTGAAAAATTCATACCATAGGGAGCCTTTGGAATCAGCCGAATCCACCCAGAGCAGAACAGGGGGCAGCGGAGGTGACAGAGTTCTGATCCCCTGATCGAGGACAGCAAACGCCGACGAAAATCGCGGAAAGTTGATTTCTGTTATCAGGCAGCTATATGACGAAGTCGTGCCCGCAGAAACAAGCAGCGACAAGGCAGCACTCTGTGGCACCGGTAGCTTCTGTCTCGTGTGCCAGACTCCGTTTCAATCCCTCAGGCAGCACTCTGTAATTGCCCCGTCTCAAACTGGCGGAGGTGGCAGAGTTCCAACCATCCTGTACTGCACGTCGGCGGATCCCAGTACTCCTCGTCGAGGAAGCCTTGCCCGCGCTTCGCTTCCATTACGCTTAGGCACTGGTCCTCGCTGCAGTGTATCGTCCGCCCGTGCTTGGCGTCACTGGGGCTGGCACTTGTCACGATCGTGGCCATTGGCTGGTTCGGCGGCTGTCTTCCGCAGGCCTTGGACTGGATCGAGGTCGGCGTCACTGGGGCTGGCTCTTGTCACGATCGTGGCCATTGGCTGGTTCGGCGGCTGTCTTCCGCAGGCCTTGGACTGGATCGAGGTCGACGTCACTGGGGCTGGCTCTTGTCACGATCGTGGCCATTGGCTGGTTCGGCGGCTGTCTTCCGCAGGCCTTGGACTGGATCGAGGTCGGCATGGTTGCCTCACCTGCTTGCGAGCACTTGGCTCGACGGGTGCCCTAGCCAGAGGTTAGCGGTTAACTCGCGGCGAAAACGCGGAATGGACCTAGACGTACATTGCAAAAAGAGAAGTCGCGAAACCGCGTTGAATGAGCGGCTCACAATGAAGGCCGTGTGATTCTGGGTAGTTTGGAGCCGGGCTTGAAGTAGAAGGAGGTGAAGATGAAGAAGAAGAAGAAGAAGAAGAAGAAGAAGATGGTGATGATGATGATGATGATGATGATGATGATGATGATGATGATGATGATGATGATGATGATGATGATGATGATGATGATGATGCTCGGGCCCCATTCGATATCTTGTTGCAGGACGAGGGTTGAGAGCTAAAGTGAGGGTCAACATCTGCACAAAGGCGGCGTAACGTTCCTGCCTAGAGGCCCTTCTATGTACCTCACATGTAGCAACGTTGCTGCTCAGAAGCTTCTCACTTTGTGTGCCGTCTCAAGAATCGCAGACTGATAAAGGTACCTAGTTATCTAGGTAGGTATTTGAGACTGACTACGACACAGTTGCGAATGGGCAAGAAGATCTTGGTTGGCCCGACGATCGAGGGTGCAGCGTGCTTTGTTACTGCCGCACGCGCCAGTAACGCCAGCGTCAGAGAATACGAGAAATATTCAGTATCTATAGCGATTCATTCAGGCAGTTAATCAGGCTGTGAACCAGGCAGTCAACCATACAATCAATCAAGCGGTCAATCAAGCAGTTAACCGGGCAATGAATCAAACAGTCAATCAGAGAATACTTTCAAATATACCGTGGCCAAACGGTTGTGCTGTCGGCACTCCGTTTGCAGACTGTCGCATTGCCACTCAATTTTTCATTGTCCCATGCCCAGATGTATTCACTGATATCTGGCGCACGAACCGTAATCGTCTCTATTTCTTCTCCCTCTCCCTCTCCCTTCCTTTCCCTTTCTGCATCTTCGTCCTCATTGCGCCCGCCTTAATTGTCTTGACTTTTCAGAGACTCGTTTTTTAAGCTCGTCAGGACTGCCACCTCTTTGCGCCTGTTCTCGCACACAGTTTTGTTGACGCTGTCGTCTTCGAACCCAGTCGTTCACAATCCTTCCCCTTTTCCTCCCCCTCCTCCTTTTTTTTCGGCTTCCTCAGAAACGAATATCGCAGAGATGCAAACCAGCCTCTCCTCCAGGCTGGCAAAAAGTCAGGATAACAAGCCTGTCATGGCTAAGAAGGCACTAAAGGCGGCAAGCAGGGACTGCGCCATTCTGCTGGGAGAACCTTTGACGCCCGTCATTGTGGCGAATGTCCTTGATCAAGCTAACCTCATCTCTTCCAGGTTCAAGTTGATAAGGGTACAAGATTGTGAACCTTTCCTGGGGTACACAATTGAGGTCGATCTGGCCAAGGATCAGGCGTCGAATGACACACTTGGCTTCGGTGTCCGATATGATAGGGAGTAGACTTAAAACACAACGTCATGATAACTAACATGGTTCAAGGTCGTCGAGGGGATTCCGACACAGACTTGGCAACCAAGCACGTAATCAAGGTCAATTTTCCTCGCAATGTCACCATAGTAGTCGAAGACGCCAGAAGGGCACGAGTACTACCCCGAAGCCTACTAAATCGATTAAATACTATATGGTAAGGCCGACACTAACGACTACGATACTAACAACCAGTTAACAGCCATATCTTTTACTCGCCTCTGTGGCTCACTAATCATGAGCTATGGAAGGCCCCTTTTCGGGGGGGCCGCTGGTTCGAATCCAGCCGGAGGCAGCCCTGCGGGATGACCACAACAGCCTAACTCGCGGCCTAGGAAAAAAATCCGAGTACGTGACCGAACGGCAGACGTTGGAGTCTGTGTGTCAGGCCACACCTATGCGGGAGGGGGGTGTGTGTTTTTGGATAGGGCGTAAATACTGTGTCAAATTACACATGTGTTTTTGCCGTCTACTCAACGTTTTATTAAAGCTTCTGCCACATTTTTCTTACTATTAAAAATATCTCTAAAGTATTAATATACTCACTAGACGGCAAAAATACAGAAGAGATTTAGCAGTGTATTTTAGCCATGCCAAAAAACACCCTCCTCCACGTAGGTACCTAGGCATCCGTAGGCACCCCTTAGCGGGCACCCTCTTCCACAATACAGCATCATCACTCTCTCTCCACCACAATTGGTTAGTAGCAATTGCATCAAAAGATCGCGGCCTCCATCAAAGGAAATAACTTCGACTTCGGCCACCAGCCCGTCAAGCTATTTGGCACTAGCTCGTCGAGCCATTCGGCACCAGCCCGCCATCTGCGGATAATGGAGCAGAGAGAACTTCATTACTTACAACCACTCGGCCAAGGTGCCTGTTTTGTTGTATGAGGTCTTGAACGCCCGCAACCTGGCAAAGTGGTGTCAGTAGCATCCATCATCCACCATCTACGTCCTTGTTACACATAAAGGGGCTTGCTCCAGCAGAGTTTCACCAAGCAGATTTTGAGGATTATCGCAGGCTTCGGCAAACGAATTCTACCAGTGGGCTTGGCCACACCCGGCCATGCCGCGCGGCGATTTAATGTCACGGTCGTGCCACCACAGAATCTTCGTGATAACGTGGCTAAAGACACAAAAATTTATTAATGCCAAGATACTCTCGTTAAAATCTCAAGCAAAATATTTCAAGTAAATCAGATTTAACTACACCTCTAAAACCTCTATAGTTATCAGGCCGGCGAAAAGTAAAGAGGAAAACCTTGACTATTATACACTCCTCTGCCGTGCTGTATTGCTATCCCTAGTACATTGCAGTACTGATTGCTACTATGCTTGATCTGCTTAACTATCCCCTCGTAATTGCTATGAGGCCTCTGAGATTAGTTTTCCTTGTCCATGTCGTTATCCTACCCTCTCGTTATTCTCATGCCTTGTTCTGTGGCATCGCCCCCTCTCTTTGTATGGGTTGCAGGTACGCCATGTTGCGCCAGTGTCGCCTTGATAGCGGCCCCCGTTAATTCCGAGAGCATGACTCTAACCTGGTACTGTGTTCTAGATGATGATTTATTATACTAGAAAAACACTGTAGAGGTTCAATTCCCGGCTGCGCAGAATTGTGCCCCCCGCAAGATTCGAATCGGCGACCTTCCCGGGAGCAGGCGATCTCTTCACATGCTAACGGCTTCCTGCCTGGGTGACGTCACCATGACAATGCAACACAAAATTTTAGTGACGACACCACACAAGCCATTGTGAATATTAAATTGGTCATGTCCACGCCAAACAGTCTCCAGCAGTCGCGTGACCAGCTCCCCGCCATCAATATCGGAGGAATTATTGATGAAATGGCCACTGAACCCGCGAAACCGAGAGGCGACACGCAAGATCTTCGCGATTCTGCAGTGAAGCCACACAAGACGTTACGAGAACGCTTTTTACACCGACTGCCACATTATACAGGTCCTTATAGCGTAGGCTACATGGATATCGAAGTACCTGCGCGGAATCCGCGACCCATATCTAGCTTGAAAAGAAATGGAAAGCCAGTTTTGCGCATGGACACGGTGCTCATGGGCATCTACTACCCCGGTGACTTGCGAAAGGAGGCCAAGAGCAAAGATGGCCTCAAGGGCATGCACCGTGTAGATTGGATGCCACGCCCCAGACTAGCAACTGCCAAAGGATACGCCAAATTCCTGAATATACCTGAGCTACCCGTCACTGGCTATCTAGCTTGCACAACCCTCTTCACCAAGCTCCCAGCCTTTCGCAATGCCAAGTTGGCATCCTTTTGGCCTGATACGTTTCCTCAAGAGGGCGGTCCCGAGGGCGAGCGAGTAAGACAAGATCAGGGCAGCCACAAGCGACCCAAGTTTCCCGTCATCATCTTCAGCCACGGTTTGGGCGGATCTCGACTGTGCTACAGCGCCATTTGTGGAGAGCTTGCAAGCTTCGGGTTCATTGTAGTTGCAATGGAACACCGAGATGGCAGTGGTGCGAGAACACACGTCAGTCTACCGGAAGACATTGACCCTGCGGAGATCGAGTCTTCGACGGCCAAAATCTACACTAATGACGATTCGGACAAGGACGCCGGCGGCAAAAAGGTGCGTGGTCGTGGCAAAAAGGGCGTGAACCCATACTACGTCGTCGATTATATCCTGCCCAAAGATAATGCCCAGGATACGTCGCCGCATAACCCACAAGGCGTGGATCGTGTTTTGAGGTCTGCACAAATCGAACTTCGTCAAGAAGAGATCAAGGAAGCATATCATGTCATCAGCCTTATCAATGACGGCAAGGGGGAAGAGGTTGCGAGGTTGAATCTGCGCAAAAAGGGAAACATTGGATCCAGCTCCATGGGCCTCATCGGGATTCAGTGGCAGCATTGGAAGGGCAGCATGTTTCTCAACACAGTCTCGGTGATGGGGCATTCTTTTGGCGGAGCCACGACAGTACAACTATGTCGGGACGACTCGCTTACATGGATCGCCTCGGGGTTGATCCTGGATGCCTGGGGTCAGGCCACGCCTCCCGGTGGCGATGAGCCGTCGAATAGCGTCAACAAGCCCATAATTGCAATCTCGTCCGAGGCTTTCATGCACTGGAAAGAGAACTATGATCGTGTCGTCTCGTTCTGTAATGAGGCACGAGAATCGGGTGCTCTGTGTTGGATGCTCACAATCGCGGGTTCCACTCACTTGGCAATGACAGACTTTGCAGTCCTGTATCCTGTTTGGATGAGTCTCATCATGAAGTCCCTCGTGAGCCCCAGCCGCGCATTCTACCTCACCATTGTCGCCTCGCTCGAGTTCCTGGAGGCGACACTGCCACCTGAGCAAACAAAGTTCCGTACGTGGAGCACTGAGCGACTTCTTTGCACACGAGAACCGGTCAGCGACCCCGACGAAGCTCTCAAGACGGACCATGCGCCTGACGACAAGTGGGTAGCGGTGCGGCTCAAGATCCCCAACGAGTTCTCGACAAGAATGAAGA
Organism: Beauveria medogensis; assembly: GCA_030778325.1. NCBI lineage: Eukaryota > Fungi > Ascomycota > Sordariomycetes > Hypocreales > Cordycipitaceae > Beauveria > Beauveria medogensis. The sequence continues at coordinate 5,973 of JAPFRM010000575.1, forward strand.
GCATTTGGCACAGCGTTCGCAGAACAATCATGAGCTTGGTTCGAGACGATCCGTCAGATACGGAAATGGCCGGCAGCAGGTTTTCTGTGAGCCAAGAAATTTGGATGCATTTTAGCCCTGCAGAGTCTGATGTCCAGGCGCACCGCGGGCGATTTCTCAAAGCATGAGCTGAGTCCACGTCCCACCATTGCCTTGTCGTTTTGTTAATCCCGGCAGAGGATTTTCTGTTGTACAAGTAATCCGTACATCGTTCACATGTCTTGCGTTTCTTTCTTTTTTTCTTTTGCGGCATCTTGCTTTTCGATATTCGTTGTTCTCCATACCCCTTTTTCTGTTTGAAGACGCATGCATAGCGCGGGTGTCGAGCATCTGTACAATTAGAGCAATGGCGTAGGTTCGTACCAGACATGTTATTAAATAGACATAGGGCTCATTCTGCAGTTTTTCAAAATTCATGTAAGGAGGAAGGCATACGGAGGGAGGCAACACGGAGCGAGTTACGGAGTGGCTGGTGCGTAAAAATTGTATGCGGGCGTGGGGCTGGGGAACTGCGTGGCCGTGCAGCGGGCGGGATCGCCCGCAGTTGTCTGGCACTTTCTCCGGCCACCTTGCAACGCCATTGTTACATAACAAACGTGGAGACAATTGCATGTAATGAGAGCACTGAACTCCGTTCTTTAATTTTATGATGCTGTCGTGACACAAGTGAATGTCATTACTCCGCGTATGAGGATCGTGGCGCGGCTTGCCCCATGTTCGCCTGAAACTACTTGGTTGCATCGGCCGGGTGCCTGAAAGACGGCCGTGAGACGCGAAATAGAGATAAAATGGCAAAACCTCAGCATGTTCAACCTGTGCAAATCCTTTGCGTTGATTTTTATAGTTTGTACGACCTGGATAGGTTACTGGGCCGATTTTAGGTAAAGGACTAATGTTGGGATTACGAGTTGTTGTGTGGATCAAGGGTGTATCTTCGTATTGCATCCGAAAAGCGAGACCACTCCGCCGTTCTTTCAAATGATCGGCCCAGCCTTGTCAGGCTCTAACCAGTGCCAGGTAGGTTGCCGTCCCTGTCTCAGTCTAGAAGGTTACCGTTACACATCGGGGAAGTAGTTGGGATGGATGAATGTCCAACACAAAATCTCTTTGTAGATAGGAGACAAACCCAAATTTTGAAGATTTTCCGGCCTGTACGACATCAATGACGATGGAAGCTGACCAGGGCTTTTACTCTTCCCTTGTAGGGCGGACCAGCCGGATGTACCAGCAAGCTTGCTTGTCTCGCGTCATGCATCTCGCTAGAAAACCTGTTACCAGTATCCATAGTTGGCCTGAAGCAAAGAGAGAGCCAAGAGAACCTAATCATCAACAGGCCACCAGACTTTCCCAGCCCCATTGTGTGGCTATTTTTACGGCGGCAGGCTAGGGGCCGCTGTCGTGACAGATCGGGCCATCCGCCGTGCTCTATTGGCGGGCACAGGCCTGCACTTCGTATTTTTTGAATCTTGGCTGCAGGTGCTGCGTGCTGCGAGTGCAGTGGGCGCTGAATGACACGAGGTGGGCAGTTGGCAGCGCTGATCCCTGCGTTTTCTTATGCGTGAAGAGAAGCAAGTCATGAAATTTTCGGTTTGGCGGCGCAGCCGTCTTGTCGCCAGAGCCGAAATCTGCCGGTTTGTAGTGATGCATCATCGACGTTGCAGGTGGAGGGGATGAGCAATGCGTTTATGGGTTCCTCGAGATACTGAGTTTGAGCTGCGTGCAAAGTGGTTTGCTTGCCAGCTGCCAACCGTTTTGCTAGCTGCGAGCTCTTTGTACAAGTGCATGCCTGAGGTACCTACAAACAAATCCCCTTCTGCCTCAAAAACCTCTTTGTAATCAGCAACTTTCCTTCTCTTCATCATCACCCTTTGCGCCAAACGCAAAAACATGGCCCAGCTTTCTTGCACCAAGCCAAGCTCCAACACACCCACTGTAGCCCTATCGTAACGCCCATCCCAGGCCTTTCTCAGCTCCCTCAGCGTCTCGCATTGCGCCAGCAAAGAAAAAACCCCTCCCCCCCTCCGCCATCAGCTAGCTCCACAGCCAACCACATTGCAACTTCCCAAGCCTCCTCGTATTTTGTTTTGCAGGTACACTGCGCTACCACTAGATCGCCATCCAGCCTGGGACCTGCACTGTCCGCTCACACCCACACCTGTTTTGTCGAATGCCTTTCCCATTCTCGGGTCTCTACGCCGTAGCTTCCAAAGCTAGCTATATACCCCTCGACCCCTGGCTCTCTTTTTTCCTGCTATTTTTGCTCAACAGCTGTTGTGTTACCCCAGAGCTCTGCCATTTTGGCCAAGCAGTCCAGACACGTTCTTCCCTTCCGTGTCGGCTTACACTTACACGCGCTGTTTCACCACTGCGCAGTAACACGAGGCTACCTGCGTCCACTCTGGCTCTTGATCATTTCGGCACTTTATTATCCACGTCTTGCCGCTTTGTTAGTGCAATTTCGCTTCCCGCATACGACCTGCAGTGTTTCCCCTTGACCGTTCTTTGTCGTGTCATTGCCGCTGTCCCCTGCGGTGTGCGACCTGACTAGTCCGCTGCTCTTGCTCATTCACGTTGCACCGCGCCCGCCTCGAAGCGTGGAACTTTTTCCCCTTCCTTTTGGAAGTGTTTATAATCAGACTTGCGCATCATGGCCGAGACTCTATCTCGTCAGACCCGCTCAAACAGCTTGCAGCGCATGCTGGATCTTGAGAAGCAATACATGGTGAGTGCCACTTCCTCTTCCCAGCATCATCAACGCTCGCACGCTAAAACGCCTGCGTCACAGAGCCAGAGACTGCGCATCGGCTCGAACCAGTCCAAAAGCCCGGGAGTTACGTTGAACAGTCTCCCATCATCGTCAGGGCAGAGACCTGCAACGAGGGGTCGCCAAACCGAAACTCAAACGGTGCAAGAGCGCCGCCAAAGCGAGCACCGCCAAAGAAGCTTCCCGCTCCAGACTCACGCACCAAAGCCCCAGCTGGTGATAGATGTCAATACCGCTTCGTCTAAGCCATCGGCCTCTGCTATTCGCCAGCCCGCCATCAACATGAAGATTCGTCGAAGCAGCAAAAATATTGCTGACACTCCGCCTTCCGTACCATATAGCTCTACCGTTCAAGCTTCTCCAAACCCGGTATCCGGCACTGACAGTTCTGTCTGCCAGTCTCCTAGCTGGGAGGCTTATGACAAACGAAAGCAAGAGAAGAAGGAAGAGAGGAGAGCTAGGGACGAAGCAAAAGCTACGAGAAAACCTCGCCGCCTGAGCAAACCTCCTCCAGATCCATCCCCATGTGCACTTGCTCAAGCCAAGCCGAACCAATCTGGACCTGTAATTGCAGGCAATGGCAGAAAGCCTCGGCCTTCTAGCATGCTGTTTTCTGACAATTCTTCCAAGGAGGCGACATTCTACAAGCAGCCTCGCTCCCGTGCCGGGTCATTTTCTTCCCTCATCAGATCAACTTTTGACTTCAGACGTTCTTCAATTGATCAGTCTCAAGAGCGTCCATTCATTGGGGGTATCAAACTTGAATATGAGCAACACCTTGCCAACGAAAGGGGCCTAAGTCCGCAGAGTGCAATCGACCTTCCGGATGTTCATCCTGCCTTGCGGACAAGCGACACATCTCCCAAGTCTCCACCCCCGCCGCCACGCGCGACAGATTCGAAGAGTGCCGGTTCCCGGGCTTACCCCCCTAATACTTTTGCAACTGCAAAGGCAAAGTCGATGTCGTTGGTATCTCCAACCGCCCCACCAGTGCCAGACCTCAGTACCATTGAGAAATGGCGCGCACGTGTTCGCCTCAGGTCATCGAGCAAATCTTCATCGTCCAGAAGCCCTGTCGCGAAAGACACCGTCCCGGCCTCAACCACTCACGATAATTCAAACAAAACAGATGCTAGCTCCGAAGAAGAAGTGAGACGCGATGGCGATACTGAGTACGCAAAGGAAAAGACATCGCCTCCAGAACCTCCTCGTCGAAGTTCAAAGCGCGAGTCTACGACGAGCGCCAGTCCGTCAATGCCTGTCCTCAGCGCTCCTCTCATGCTTGTGTCACTAGAAACTGATTCTTCTTCTTTCTACGATTTGTCTTTCACAGCTGCCAAAGACGATACCAAGCAGCCAAGTGCAAGCCCTTCCTGGGAGAATCTCCAGTCGTCAGTTATGAACACGATTGAGCATACTGTCAAGCCGAAGGCCGAAATTGAGAAGGAAGAGGGCGAGAAGGCTTTCTGGAACAGCCAAGAGTGGGCTATTCAGCGCTCTGATGTTCCTCAAATTACCTCTAGCTCCTCAGAAGATTCTGCATCCGATTGCTTCAACACTGTTTCGATGCCAAGCACGCCTAATACGTCGAGACCCCAGTCAGAGAAGGGTATCCCGCGAAATTCAGGGGAGTCGGAACGATTCACTTTGCCTAGGATTCAATTGCACGACAATGCCTACCCCAGCGAGGCCTGTTCCTTTGTTTCATCAAGCTCGTTTAATGCCGCCTACGACGTCGATCGCGAGGTTGATCCCATCCAGGCTGCAGCCAGAAAAGTCATGGCTGCTTTGCCTCCAATGCCATCGGCAAGACCTGCCACTGAGCATGAGGCTTTGCGGTTGCGGTCCAACAATATCGACACTTCCAGCATTTCGGATCTCCCATTAATTGAAGTTCCTAAACTTTCTCCGAGGAACCCTAAAGCACAGCCCGCCAAGCGTGCTAATAGCGACACAGTTGCCAAAGTCTTCGTTGAATGCTGCGGATGCAAGTATTATCACGATATGCCCAGTAAATTGTACGACGCAATGGTGAATCCCAGCGTTGTCTTGAGCCCCAAAGACAGATCTGACTTTGCCGGTGCTATTTCGATGACAGTAAAATGCCCATGGTGCAAACACGCGATGAGCACAAGCTGCTGCGCCGGATTGGCCGCAATGGTCTACGTCAAGGAACGACTTCACTAATTTCTCGACTAATACACAACCACAGCAAAACGCACATATTACGACTTTTCAAACGAGTTTCCTTTGTCATCATGGCGACAGCCCTCTGGCTATTTCATTTGTATTTACCCCAGCTCTGTCGCGAGAAACACTGTCATGACGAGCGCACAAGAGTGGTGTGACGTAGAAGTCGCTCACACCAAGGCACGTTGACACAATTTTCACAAATTAGCGAGCCAAATTATCGAGGCCATAGTTTCCAGTGTTCAAATAGATTTATAACGAATTAACGATTTTCTCACATCATTTTGCCATGCGTGCCTCGATACTCCTAGCATGTGCCAAGCCACTATTGCCCCTCCATCAGCCACACCCTTTTCCCACTAGCCACGCGGGGCATGACGACAACCAGCAAAGTAACATCGTCGGCGTATATCTACCGCAGCTAATCCCTGACACAAAGTGCTCATTGAACAATCCCAGAATGGTGCGCGCCCCCGAGGTGATACTCTGATATAGTTCGCTAACAGGATTCCTTAAAGGCGTCCGAGTCTAGACTATATACATTCTCTGGCGAGACCAAGGAGCACCTGCGCAAGTTTCGCCTGTCAACATCCCGTGCCAAGAACCCTCAAGCGGTCATTTGTAAGCCTTTAATTCGACCCTTCAGCTATGACGCTACGCTCGCTGATTCCTCGATTCAATTAGACTTGGTCGACAAGATCACGCAAGAGATTCGCCAGGACGACGACAAGACAGTATACAACACACTAGAGGAGATTGGCGATGATCTACCCGATCATTCGCCTCGCTTTGTGCTCCTGAGCTATCCGCTGACACTGGTGAGTTCGCGCGCGCGCGTAGGCTTGTTCAAGGCGAGGGCCGGAACTGACTCCTCTTTGCGCAGAGCGACGGCCGAGCCTCGGTGCCCTACGTCCTTCTGTACTATCTCCCCGAAACATGCAATGCCGAGATGAGAATGATTTACGCTGGCGCCAAGGAGCTTATGCGAAGTACGAGCGAGGCAGGTCGCGTCGTCGACATAAAATCCATCGAAGATCTCGAAGATGTACCCGGGAAGCTGGCATCTGACTGATGATGGGAAAAATAAGCACAAATTGGTTATCATGATATCATATGAAATGTCGTCATATCCTTATATACATTCTTGTTCCATTTTGATAGAACGGTGATTAATTCGGTAATATGTCCTGGGTATCCAGTCCCAGTTGCTGCGCTAGATTGCGCACTACCCGTTGAAAAGCCTTGCACGCTGGGCTATCTGGGAACGAATCAAAGAAACTCTCTCCGTAGTCGCAGGCCATTCTGATGCGCGGATCCAGCGGAACGGCGCCGAGAAACGGGATACCCATCTCCTCGGCAAGGGCGCGGCCACCGCCCGTGCTGGCCTTGAAGATCTCGCTCTCGTGCTTGCAGTTGGGGCACACGAAGCCGCTCATGTTCTCGGCGAGGCCGAGGATGCGGATGCCCGCCTTGCGGCAAAAGTCAATCTCCTTGCGGACGTCGAGCAGCGAGACCTCCTGCGGCGTGGTGACGACGACGGCGCCGTCGATGCCGCTCGCCTTGAGGAAAGAGTTGACGCTGAGGTGCTCGTCGCTGGTGCCGGGCGGCGTGTCGACGAGCATGAAATCCAGGTCGCCCCACTCGACGTCCTTGAGGAACTGCTTGATCAAGCCGTTCTTCTTCGGCCCGCGCCAGATGACGGCCTCGTCGCGGCTCGGCAGCATAAACTGGATGCTCATGACGGCGAGGTTATCCATGACCCAGACTGGCGACCACCCGGAGCCGCTGACGTGGATCGTCTCGTCCTCGACGCCCATCATCTTCGGTATGCTCGGTCCGCAAATATCCGTGTCCATGATGCCGACGGTGCGGTCCGGGTTGGTCGCAAACGCGTGCGCCAGCAGCGACGTAAATGTGCTCTTGCCGACGCCGCCCTTGCCGCTAAGAACGAGGATCTTGTGTTGGACGTCTGCGAGACGCGACGCGATGATGGGGATGTCGGGGTCGGGACCCTGGGCCGCTGACGACGCGCAGATGGCCTGGTTCGGGCACCCCGCGCACGAGTCTGCCGCGCCGGCCTGCTCTGATTCCGGCCCGGGACAATGCGCCGGCTCCGGGGCTACAAGCTGCGGCTTCTGCTTGAGGGGGTTGGCGAGCACTTCGTCTACTGACTCGGTTTGCTCGAGGGACGGCGCCATGCTCGCGATGTGCGCGATTTTTTCGTGGCGGTATTGGCTGGTTGACAAGTAAGTAAAACTGGTACGGTTGGCTAAGTTCCTCTGGCGCAAGTGGCAAGCGAGCGTGTGGATAGCGCGAGCTTAATAATGCCTATTCGTGATTTGACCGATATGTAATCCAACCACAGCAAAGTCCAAGGACATGATCAAACCAACTAGGTGATGCAAATCTCTTGATAAAGGCATAATAGACACCCCTAAACACGAAAAAGATTGGAAAACGCAAAGAAAGTACATCAAAATCATCATGTCGTTTTCTTACAGGGTAGCCTCACGCTCCGGCGGCGTCGGCACTTTAGGCGTAAACGCGTAAAAGGTGCATGTTCCCCCACTGTCGTACAAAGAAAATAAGAAGCCAACATGATGAAAGAGAACGAGAGAGAAAAAAAAGAACACAAGGAAGACGAGGCCACAGTTCCTATAAAGTTGTCGCCAAAAAAGTGATTGAAGTTGAGTCAAAACGCAAAAAAAGGTTCCAGGGGGAGTCGAACCC